>AWOL01S0037811.1:0-20041 GCA_000715115.1 Nicotiana otophora | reverse complement strand
TAGGAATAAGGATTGAATTGCACCTGGTTTGCTCCTGTTTGACTTCAATTACCATATGGAAATGGAGATCGTCCAACATTATGTTCCAGCACTGCCCCTGAATTAATCAACCAAGTAGAAGTTGAAGTTCAGTTGGAATCCATATAGTCTAGTAGTTTTTTACTATGAATAGCCCCCTATTGTTGATAGAGAGCTTACCGCCCCGCCCTTTATAGTCGCGACTGTTGTCATGGAAAAAGAGTTTGTTTTCTGTCAAAGAAGCATGCTTAACACAGCCTATAGCATAAAGGCATTCGAGCCGCGTCTAAACTAAATGTTGGGCAAGGGCCCGTACTCTCTCTTCTGTGGATACGCTATCCCTTCCGGCTATGGTATGGGGAAGGGGAGGTGAGATCTACTCATTGATTTTATATTAGATGAGCGGCCGTACTAT
This sequence comes from Nicotiana otophora, assembly GCA_000715115.1. Classification (NCBI taxonomy): domain Eukaryota; kingdom Viridiplantae; phylum Streptophyta; class Magnoliopsida; order Solanales; family Solanaceae; genus Nicotiana; species Nicotiana otophora. Next base: position 19,608 of record AWOL01S0037811.1, on the reverse strand, counting down.
GATCGTTCGGGAGACATGGGCCCACGCGCTACACACAAGAATGAATTGTTATGCGGTCGGTAAACTCTTTCCTTTCTGCGGGCAGCCTATCAAATCGGATCACGTATTTTTGAATATGTCGTTACATCATGTACATGTATTCGGTTTTCCATTTTTTTTTATGTTCCTGCTCGTGCCCGGATAGAGAATGGGCACGACTCCCCCTCTCCCCGTTCTACCGTCCAAACAGGCCGGCCGTTCTAAGTTCCGGGGTTGGGTCGGATAGGACCAGATCCAATCGGATCTGATCGTAGCTTCGAGTTCAGGTGCCGTACTGCGGCCGGACCGGAAAGGAGGGGGACAGCGAACCTCCTGCCAAGAGGCCAAGGTTGCTTGCTAACTCTCAGCCACTTGTTAGAAGGAAGTGCAGCTTGATTGTCGGGGGGAATCAACGAGAAGGAAAAAATAAGGTAGATTATTCTATTTCCTCCTTTGGTAAGGATTGGCTTTTTGTTCAAGGGTATGTTAAAAACCATCGTCTTTTCTTTGTTTGTATCACCGAGACACCCGAAGGGCCGGCCATATGTACCTCGGGAGCCCCGGCCCATTCAAATAAAAATAGAACGAGCACCTACGACTAAGGGGAATGGAATGTCGACCACAGGGTGAGAGAATCTTATAATACGAGGGCTAGTGACTGGTCAAGTCATTAAACTTAGTCATTTTGATCAACATGGCTGCAAGTGGACTGGGTTTATGGGTTTAAACTGACTACGACCAAAGTCGTGGCTACTTCAACCAAAAAAAGGGCGACCCCCTATTCAAACCAAAAGAAGTACCTCACCTCACTTAGGAAGAAGTTGTTGGAGCTGGGCTCCGAACTATAAGAGTTTGCTTTTTATCTTTCTCAGAGCGGTCTGATCAAATAGGGGATCAAACCATTCCTGGTGTTTTAACTAGTCATTAATGGTCGGCTTAATTAGTACCCTTTCGGTATGTGTTGAGAACACTTTCATTTTTAGCTTCTCATCTTCTCTAGAGAAGCAAAACTCGAACGGATAGAACTGATGGTCCAACTACATAACTTTTTTTTTTTCATTACTTCCATGGTCGTGCCTCGTGGCACGGCAGCACCCGTACTATTGAAATGATTCGTCAGTAGAGATGTTCCCACAGGTGCCCTTTTTTTCCCCCCACGTTTTTTTCTTTTTTTGGATGAATGGGAGTCGTAGGATCTGTGGAGATGAAGATCCTAGGCTTCCATTTGTCCCATTTTTGTTCGGAAAGAGAAAAATCCGATTTTTAGAAGGATGTTCGGATTTTTGGAGAAGCTTCTTGGTTTGGATATAAAAAGAGGTTCTTTGGACAGAATTAGGGGGATTGTTTTGGAAGAGAAAGGAAGAGTAAAAAACTAGGGTTTCAAAGAGGGTTTTTCCTTTCATTGCTCCATTTTTGAGATTTGTTTTTATTTTTTGTTTTGGCTTTAACTTCAGAAAGATATAAAACAAAAAACGCAAAAAAAAAAAAAGTTCTAATTCCTCATTTAGTTTTTGATTTCTGTTTCTTCTTCCCAATATTTGGTTTTGATTCTTAAACATGGAGTTTGATGGAGTCAAGGTGGATTCGAGTTGATCATTGTTCGTCGATTGCTGTCTCGGAGGTTTTGTTCGCGGTTCTGGATTCAATTGTTGCCATCTCATTCAGTCGATATGGAGCTCATTGTCTGATTTCCTTGCTTGTATCATATCCGGACAGAGTTTTAATTGAAATCTTCTTTAAGGTTCATTCTCTTTCCCTTTACTTCTATTTTGGTGTTGATCTTAATATGATAAGAGCCAAGGTTCAATCGATTGGGTCAGTTTAATTGGGGAAAGACGATTAGGCTCGAGTGTTAATAGAGCCAAATGTTTGCAGGTTTCGAATAGTGCTGAACTTGCGTGATTTTTCTTCCATTACATGTGTTTTGTTTTACTTTTGGTGTTTGAACGTCTATATGAAATCTGTTCAACTCCAACATGTTTGGTCGAGGCTCGATTTGATTGTGTGATTATATGAGTTAGTGAGGCATGTTAGATTACTGTTAGAATTAGTTCGACTAGTTCCCTGTCAAGCGCAAAGTTTCCATGTTCGTGTTAGTTAATTTGTAATGACTTAGCGAAATTTGTATACTTCATAGATTTGAATGAAGTCAAATGCATACTGTTTTGCTATTATAGTTTTGCCCTCTTCCTATATGTTTGTTGAGAAATACACTTAGTTAAGCCACTTGTAGGTCTGTTCCTAGTTGCTAAAATTTGAAATTTGATTCATGATTGTTGGTTTAGTTTCGAACATAATAGTTCAAGTATGAAAGGCTGAAAACATCGTTTGGGATTCTCTGTTTATTGGTGAACAATCATCTTTGGCTAATTTTGAATGCAATTGAAATTTTCGCTGTTGTGTTAAGGTTGGTGGAAGATAGGAAAATGTGTTATTTTCTCCCTATTTGTCAGTGACAACATTTAGTTAATTCCTTTTAAGTTAATCCCTGCCTATTCAAGTTTAAAAGCTCTTTTGTTTTCTGAAATTTTCTTTAGTTTTGGACTATTGATATTTGTTGGGTTTGGTTCCTTGACATCCTTGGTTTCGTCTTTCTTTGGCTAGATAAGCAAGTATTATAGAAATGTCTATGTTTGAGCTCAGGTTTCATGTTTCGATTTAAAGAGAATATATTGGCAAAGGTTGCAGAATATGGTGCATTTGTAGTCTTCTCATTATTTCCAAAATTGTGTTCTAGCTCATTTTTTTTTTTATGAAAGCTTTGGTTTGTTCTTGGTCAAAATTTCGACATTTTTAATCCTCATGTGCGCTAGGAATCATGTTTGCTGCTGACACGTGAGAGTGGGGGGTGGTTTAGCTAGAATTTGGAAGGCTCTTGTCATATTTGGATACACCATTTATTTTATTTTTATTTTTCGTGTTCTTCTTTAGCTTATATGTTCTAGATACCTATTTTGTTGGTTGAATAATATTTGTTTGGATGGTTATTGAACTGTGGGTGGGGAAAGATCGAGTCCGTTAGGATCTGACTCACTTACATGCTATAGGAATGGGCTCGGTCTAAATACATGAAACGAGAAATTAAAAGAATTTGAGCATGAAGTGAATCTTCCTTTTACTTAGTTCTCTTTTATTTACTTTATTTTGTTCCATTGTTCGCTAGCAGCATGTTTAGGCCGACCACACCTGGGTAAGCAAATATTAGGTTGTTTATTTGACTTTTACTTTTTTTTTAGGCTATAGGTCGTCTCCTTAGTTATTATGATTTTATCAGGGGAATGCCCCGAAGCACATGTAATTGAAGACTAGGACGTCCTTGGAGGAAGCGTTAGTATAGGCTAGTTTAGGACTTTTATTTTCTTTCTTTTCTTTTTAGGTAGGGGACAACCTTGAACCTCTTTGTATTGTTTTCTTTGAGTGTATTCCTCAATTAGAATATTCTTTAAAGCTAACTAGATCATGTATGCAACCGTGACTTTCACGAGACTTGGGGAGTGCCTAACACCTTCTTCCCGAGTCAAATGAACCCCCTTACTTGGAATTTCTGGTGCAGTCAGTTTTTGAGTCAAATATGTTTTTAAAGGAAAATTGCTTTTAAATGGTGACTTGGCAAACCGAGGTTATATGCCAAGTGGCGACTCTGAGAAAATCCTTTTTAAAAATTTGTTTTGTCACTTTCATGACTGAAAACCCATTTTAGCTTTAAATTCACTATCTTTTTCAAAAAGGGGTAGTGAGGTAAAAATAGGGGTGTGACATGAAGCCTTTGTCTTCAGAAAAAGACAAGGAAAAGATTCAAGCACTCTCGGGGGAGTGTTTGTTGAACAACGCTATGCATAATGCCACAGCGGTATGTTCCTTTCTTCCTTTATTATTTCTTCTATTTTTGGATGTGAACATCTCCTGAATCTTACCCTTATTTATTTGTAGGCCAACTTTTTTGCTTCCGAAGGCCTTCAGAGATTGATACGTGAAAAGGAAGAGATTATCTCCGCACGGGATCAACCTTTGGCAGAGCAAGACCAACATGTCGCTCGCCTTTCGGAACTGGATGCCAAAGCCATTGAAGCTGTTGTATTGGAGGGTCATTTGCGGCAGAGTGAACAAGAAGTAGTAATCCTTGGCCAAGAGATTCGCCCTCTGAGGGTTAGATCTGACGAAGCCAGGGCCAAATGGGTTGAAGTCCATAACGTCGTTCTTGCTGCAACCGAACGTGAGGCTGTCTCCGCTGAAAGAGTGATTAACTTAGATGCAGCCTTGAACTCCAAAATTGAAGAGCTTGCTGCAGTGGGAGCGAGACATACCCAGCTAGAATAGAAGTACAAGAAAACTATCGAGCATAATAGGCTCTTTAGTTCAACTATCCACGACCTTGATGTTAGCCTCAAATCAGCTAGGTCCGCCCTAGAAAAACTTTCTACCGAGGTAACCCAACTAAATGAACAACTCAAGCATCGAGCGGCTTCCCTCGCTGTTCAAAACACTTATGTCATGTACAACATGAGGACAAAAACCTTGGAAGAGGCCAAAGCTTGTTTCATTGATTTCGATGCCGAAATTGCTAAGGCCTGCGAGCTTGAGTTAGCTGCTAAAAGTGGACTCCCATCGAGGTCTAATGCACCTGGTCTTTCTGGTTCCGGTTCCGAGTTTTCGGGAACTGAAGAAGAATCGGAGGATGATGATGCCGAAGGCCAAACTGGTGAAAATGTTGAGCCATCGGCGGATCCATCTACTTCTTCTAGGGGCACAGACACTTCTTTTCCTCCCGGTTCTGGAGACAATGCAGTTTAGGTTTTCTTTTCTTTTTCCAGTTCTCGTATCTATGCCATTTTGTCATTGTTTTGTAAATAAAAACATCTTTTGCTCAAGTTTTGTTTGAGTTTTCTCATTGTTAGAATATTCATACAAGCCTTTTATCTTTTCATTTTCTTTAAGAATTTTGCGTAGAATGTTTTCCGTCTTATTATGTGAAACTTTTGGGTATATTCTCCTCGAAAGAATTTTTGGCTCCGGGCATCAGCCCTTTTCTGTGAGGGCTTTGATAAGTATTTGCGCAAGTTTACTTTTTGCGTCCTTTTCGTGTGCGGCTTTGGGAGTATTTTTCCCCGATGACATTTTTTATTCCGGGCATAAATTCTTCCGAAACCAACTCTTTACCGTGAGAGGTTTTATAAGAGAGGGCCCTCTTATGTTTACGGTGCTCTTGAAGAGGATGTCTCTTGTTCATTACGGCACTAGCATTTGAAGTACTTGTTTAAATTTCAAATAACAAAGTTAATTCATCGTTCAGACAAGAAACAAAATAAAAATAAAAGGATTTCATTTTATTCCTTCTATTTTTAAAAAATACATAAGCATTTGCTATGCTGAAAAGAAATTGCCATTACTTGTGGCTAACTTGTACAACTTGTTTCTACGAGGCTGTTCGTGCAGTCCTCGATCCCGATGATGTAATTATATTTTCGGTATTTCATTCCCGGTCGACGTGGGAGTCATTGTTGTTGTATCATCATATAATTTCCCCTCGGGAATTTATGCTATCGAGCGAAGAACTATCTAACAACCCTCTAGTGGTTTGTGCTCGTGTATGATCAGATAACCTTTGCTCAATAGCAAACTTAACTTCCTGGTGGGAATTTGCTATAGAGCAAAAGATTATCTAACCATCCCCAAGTGGATCTCTTCTTGTGTGCCTTGCTAGTAAAGGTCTTATTGTTGTTGTCTTCACAGTATGCTTTCTATTGCTGCCTCATTAAAAACCTTGCCAGAAAAACCCAATTGGAACAAAAACTGAATGAAGGGAAAAAGAGTGCAACACATACTTTCTTATCCGATAATGTTCATCAACAATAATATCTTTTGAGGTGTGTCACGTTCCAATTGTTGGGCAACTTCTTTTCCAACTCGTATGAACCTTTTCTGGTGATAGCTGAAACTCGGTAAGGGCCTTCCCATGTTCGACCTAGCTTTCCCGCGTTGAGCTTCTGGGTATTGTGAGTTACTTTCCTTAGGACCAAGTCACCTACTTTGAAATAACGGAGGTTGGATCTTCGATTATAATACCGCTCCATTCCTTGCTTTTGAGCTACATTCTTACATATGCCAATTCCCTGCGTTCATTGTGCAGTTCCAAGCTGACAAGCATTGCTTTGTTGTTCGATTCTTCTTCTGGATGGAAGTATCTCAAGGTCGGTTCCCTTACTTCCACTGGGATTAAAGCTTCTGCACCGTACACGAGGGAAAAAAGGGTTTCCCCTGTCCTCGACTTGGCCGTAGTTCGGAATGCCCATAGAACTCCGGGTAATTCCTCGGGCCAATTTCCTTTAGCCGCTTCTAACCTTTTCTTGAGGCTTTGAATAATTACTTTGTTCGTCACCTCCACTTGACCGTTTGCGCTCGGATGATAAGGGGAAGATGTGATCCTCTTTATTTTCAAATCGTGGCAGAACTTTGTAAATTTTGCGCTGATAAATTATTGCCTATTGTCGCATGTTATCTATTTTGGTATTTTGAACCTAAAAATTATATTTTTCCACAAGAAATCCACCACTTCGCGTTCTCCAATTTTCTGATAAGGACCTGCTTCCACCTACTTAGAAAAATAGTCAATTAAAATTTTCAGGAGCCGGTGGTAATGGTCTGACGATATCCATTCTCCATTTCATGAATAGCCACGGAGATAGGACCGAATGTAAGGGTTCTTCTGGTTGATGCAGTGGTGCGTAGCATTGACACTTATCACATTTTCGCACGAAGTCCTTGGCATCTTGTTCTATGCGGGGCCAGTAATATTCTGCCCTTACCAACTTCAACACCAAGGAATTGGCGCCCGAGTGGTTGCCGCATATCCCTTCATGAACCTCTCTCATGAAATAGTTTAGCTTCAGACGCTCCTAAGCATTAGGCCAGTGGGCCTTGAAAAGATTTTCTATACAATTGGCCTCCCTTGAAGTTATATTGCGCTGCTTTGTCGTGCGATTCCCGGGACATTTTGGGGTCTTCAGGTAGCTTCCCATGTTCGAGATAATCGATAATTTTATTCCTCCAGTCCCAGACCAGACTAGTTGAATTTACCCCGTAGTAAATATCTGTATCAAGGACTGAGTTCATCAGTTGTACTACCGACCCAGACTCCGATCCCTTTGTTTCTATTGATGGTCCTAGGTTTGCCTATGCGTCTGCTTCTGTTTTTTCTTCCCTTGGGATATGAGTAATTGACCACTCTCGGAACCGTGCCAGTAGATCTTGAACCTTTACCATGTATTGTCACATGCGCTCCTTTTTGGTCTTGAAGATCCCGTAGACCTAATTTACCACCAGCTGTGAGTCGTATTTGATTTCGATGACCTCGGAGTCAAGTACCCCGGCCAACTCGAGTCCCGCAATCAAAGCTTCATACTCTGCTTCATTGTTAGTTAAGTGGACCGTCCTGATGGCTTGCCTCAAGGTTTCCCCCGAAGGCGTGATTAAGACTATACCGAGCCCGAACTTTTTCATGTTGGAACCTGGTCCAAACCCCTTTTGTCGATTCTGACATCATCATTGCTTCCTTGGTTGCCTAAGGCAATAATCCCGAACTGAAATCGGTCACGAAGTCAGCCAAGACTTGCGATTTAATTACAGTCCTCGGCTTATATTCTATGTCTAACTCACTCATTTCGATGGCCCATTTGGCCAATCTACCCGAGAGCTCGGGTTTATGGAGGATGCTTCGCAAAGGGAAAGTAGACATCACAGTTATCGGGTGGCATTACAAATAGGGCCTCAACTTTCGAGCGGCGACTACGAGAACTAAGGCCAATTTTTCTAAATGTGGGGAACGAGTTTCTACTCCCGTTAAAACTTTACTAACATAATAAATGGGAGATTGCGTACCTTCGTCTTCTCATACTAAAATCATACTTACCGCAACTTCCGAGACCGCGAGGTAAACCAACAATGTTTCCCCTTCTTTTGGTTTTGAAAGCAATGGAGGGCTTGAAAAGTACTTTAGATCCCTTAAAACCTGCTGGCACTCCGAGGTCCATTCGAAATTATTTTTCTTTTTAAGCAGTGAGAAGAAACGATGATACTTTTCTGACGATCGGGAAATGAATATGCTCAAAGCTTCTAATATCCCCGTAAGCTTTTGGACTTCCTTTACGCTTGTCAGTTTGTCTGAGATATCATCTATGACCTTGATATTATCGAGGTTTACTTCAATCCCCCTTTGTGATACCAAAAATCCCAGAAACTTACCAGAGCTGACCCCAAACGCGCATTTCTCGGGATTAAGCTTCATATTATGCTTCCTTAGAATATCGAAAGCCTCTTGCAGATGTTTAAGATGGTCAACTGCATTTAAAGACTTAACGAGCATATCGTCTATATAAAATTCCATAGTTTGTCCTATTTAATTTTCAAACATTTTGTTCACGAGCCTTTGATAAATTGCTCCGGCGTTTTTCAACCCGAAGGGCATCACATTATAACAATATATATCGAAACTCGTTATAAATGAAGTTTTTTTCCTGATCTTTCGGGTTTATCTAATTTGGTTTTACCCGAAATAAGCATCGATGAAACTCATTAACTCGTGCCTGGCTGTGGCATCAATCATTTTATCGATGTTTGGTAGTGGGAACGAGTCTTTTGGGCACGCCTTATTAAGATATTTATAATCTACGCACATGAGAAACTTATTGTTCTTTTTAGGAACTACTACTAATTAGCAAGCCAGTCTGGATATATTACCTCCCAGATCGAACCGATATTAAGTAAGCGGGTTACCTCTTCTTTGACAAATTTATTCCTGGCTTCGGCGATCGGGCACTTCTTTTATCTTACCGGAGGTATGTTAGGATCCAAGCTTAACTTTTGTATGGCTACCTCTATCGGGACACCTTCCATATCCTCATGCGACTATGCAAAACAATCGACTTTAAATCTAAGGAATTTAATGATGCCGGACCTGAGTTCCGAGTGCAGTCCTATCCCCAGGTGGAATTTCCTTTCTAGGAATTCCTCGAACAATGCCACTTCCTCCAGCTCTTTCACTGTGGACTTCATCGCATCGGTCTCTTCTGGAACATGGAAATATCTCGGCACCTGATTATCTTCTGAAGCCTGGCTAATTTTATCTAGTTCAGGAGTAGGTGTTGGGCCCTGTAATTCCTATGCCATGTGTTCCCTTCCTTTGCTACTGGAGATCGAAATTGCATTCATCTCCCTTGCCACCGGTTGGTCACCCCTTATCTGCTTAATTCCTTTGGGTGTTGGAAACTTCAGCAATTGATGGTATGTTGATAGTACATCTTTCATCTCGTGAAACCATGGCCTTCCAAGAATGATGTTGTATCCCATATCGCCATCTACCACTTCGAAAGGAGTAATTTTCATTACTCCTTCAGTGTTTGTGAGTAATAAAATTTCTCCCCGAGTTGTCACACTTGCGAGGTTGAATCCGGCGAGGAGCTTTGTGGCCGGAATAATGCTTCTGGTGAGTTTAGCTTGCTCCAATACTCTCCATTATATGATATTAGCCGAACTCCCTGGATCCACTAAAAACGTTTAATCTTAAAATCTAGCACATTTAAAGAAATTAACAATGCGTATTGTGTGGTAGTAGCAATCCGTCTGCGTCCTCCTCCATAAAAGTGATATCGTCTTCTTGAAGCCTTTTGCTACGTGTTATTGATATTTTCGTCTTCTTTGCTGCTAAAAAGGTGACCTAGTTAATCTCGTTCCTTCCGAAGATCATGTTGATTGTTTGATGCGAGGGATCTTCTATCGCTTTCAAGGGCTCTACGTTGTCTTGGTTACGACCATAATTGTTCTTAGCTCGGTCACTCAAGCATTCTTTAAAGTGACCATTCTTTAGTAACATTGCCACTTCCTCCCGCAGATGTTGACAGTCCCCTATCCGGTGGCCATTCGTCCCGTGGTATTCACACCACAAGTTGGGATCCCTATGGTTGGAATTAGATCTCATCGGTCTTGGGAACCCTGCTTCTTTGATGTTTCACAGGGCTGATACCAATTCCACTATACTGACGTTGAAGTTGTATTATGATAATTTGGGGTAGGAAGGATCCCGTGATCCTGCCACTTCGTTATCCTACAGTAATCGATTATTCCGACCGAGATCGGTCCTTCTATCGATCGTGAACCTGTCCACTGTCCGAAAAACTTTGCTACGGCCTTCGGTTCATTCGTAAGGCAAGAACCGGGCCCTCGAAGTCCGCCTGTCCGCGTCATAATCATCCTTTGACTTTTCCTTATTTTTTCCCCTCCTTTGGTCGACGATGGAAAACCAACTTGATCATCTTCGATCCTTATTTTTGATTCATACCAGTTGTGGACGTTTGCCCAGGTTGTTGCTTGAAACTCGAGTAGGCTCTCTTTCAATTTCCAGGAAGTGTCTGAACTCTTCGGATTCAATCCTTTGGTGAATGCCTTAGCCTCCCATTCATCTGGGATAGCCGGGAGCAACATTCTCTCCTTCTGGAATCGGGTAACGAACTCTCGTAGCAGCTCAGACTCTCCTTGCGCTATCCTGAATATGTCGGCCTTTCAGACATGTACTTTTCTTGCCCCGGCATGAGCCTTGATGAAAGAATCCGCAAGCATTTTGAAGGAATCTATGGAATGCTCGGGTAACAGCGAATACCATGTCAAGTCCCCCCTCATGAGGGTTTCTCCAAATTTCTTCAGCAGCACAGATTCAATCTCATGAGGAGCTAAATCAGTCCCTTTTATCATTGTTGTGAAGGTGGTAATATGCTCTTGGGGGTCTGACGTTCCATCATACTTTGGCATTTTAGGCATTGTTAACCGCTTCGGGATTAACTCTGGTGTTGCACTTGGCTTGTACAGCAATTGAGTATACTTCTTTGAGTCTAGGCCTTTCAGCACTGGTGGTGCGCCCGGGATCTGGTCCATGCAGGCGTTTACTTCCCTCATAAACCGTAAAAGTTCATTCTTGAAAGAATCGTTCTCATTGTTGAGACCGGATCCGTCCCCCCCGCCCCATCGGAGCCAGTTTCACCCCTGGGAGTGTTGTTGTCGATCCTCCACGTTGTTTGATTCGTGGGAATCCCGAGAGGGATCGAATCTCATGCATTATTTGAAGCTCCCGACAGCGCATGCTTCAACTCTATCATAACTTTATCTTGTCGTGTGAGGTGGCTTAGAATGATCGCTTGTTTTTCTTGCAAGACCCTTACCGCGTCGATGACATGCTCTTCATCAACGTTATCGGGGGTGGTCCCCCGAACATATCGAGAATACTGCCTGTCATGCACTGGTGTAGCATCACTCCCTTCGTTATGGGTATCGTTAATTGAGTCCTCAGAATGAGGCCGATCCCCTCGAATCTCGGGGTTATGCATGTCGTTAACAGTGTTATCTGCTATTTCTTATGATTTTTTCTAAGACAAAAACTATCAAACCACGTTCGGAAAAAGGCAAGGATCAAGTTAATTACATGGTTATCTAGTCCCCACAGTGGGCGCCAAACTGTTTACCCATAAAATGGTACAGTTGAATTTATACGTGATTTCTAGATAAGTGAATTAATTTGATCCTGAAATAAATAAATAATTGAAGAGTTACGCAATACTTAGCCTTAAGATATAGACGAAACAACAGAGGTAACAATTACGAGAATAAGATTTCCGGGCACAACATCAAAAGAATCGAGAAATCATAAGATAAAATTGGATTGAGCTTTGTATAAAATATAATATAAGTTTGCCAGAAAATTCTTCCCCCTTACAATGACAACTGAGCTCACTACTTATAGCTATGAAGAAAGCCCTAGGGTTGTGCCATTCTTTAATTCAATTATGAGAGGCATTTATAAATATGTAACGGTGAACATAAATGCCAAATTTCTTATAACGGATAACTGTTCTTAATGATAAGGATATTCTCTATTGAATGCTCCGAGAGAAGAGCATTTATCACGTCTTTATGAGCATTATTCTTCCCGGTGACAAACGAAATAGTTGTCTTCAGTCTTTAGTCATCTCCCTATCTTGGGCTCTGTTTTAAAAGGCGAGCCTCGGGCGAGCCCCGGGGCGAGGCGTACCAAAAATGCCCCGGGGCAATGGTGTGGGGCGAAAGTCTCAAGAGGCGTACGCCCAGCAATTTGGGGAGTATGCCCAGGCGTTCGGGACGTACGCCCGGGCGTTCGGGACGTACGCCCGGGCGTTCGGGGCGCATTGTTTAGTAAGGAGTAAGCCTTAGAGACTTTTTCAAATTAAAACAAAATTTGTTGAATTAGTCTTTCATATAATACCCAAATTCTCAAAAGTCAGTTTGGTAAGTACTCAAAAGGTTTAAAAAGGAATTCAAAAGTATTAAATTTAAAAGTAAAGATCTTTTTTTATTGATTTAAGCCCTAATTCATGGTTTTTTCAATTTTTTATCTTGTCCGCTAGTCTGCTAATATCTCCCAAAAGCAACGAATATTTAATTTTTTTTACAAATACAAAGAGAACTACATTTTTCTTCATAGCAGCAAATTCAAAGTTCAAATTGTAGGTTAATCATCCTTTTTGTTCTTCCATATAGAAAACTTTATTCTATTAGACTCAATTTACTTGTGCTTGTAAGTAACGTATAATAGATTATTTTGATTAGTTTTTTGTGGGGATGGAGCACACATATATATAGTTTTCTTCAATTTTTAAGCAAATTTTACCTATTTATAATTATTAACTGTCATTCTATTATTTTATAAAATATTAAAAATTAAATACCTATGGGGCTTACACCCCGCTGAGGCATATGTAAAACGCTCCGCCTTACGCTCACGCCTTTTAAAATACTGATCTTGGGTTTCACGTATCTCATTCTCGGACGGCCACGCGTCATAACATATTTTACCCAATACATTTCTTTAATTTAATTATTTATTGTTCTTATTTCATTCGTGTTAATCACATATCCTTTAAACTGTATATAAATTCAATTGTTATTCATTTTAAGGGTAAATAGTCTTATTCATCTACAAAAGCTAATTATAGATCTTTGTATGTTGTTGTTGCAAAAAACAACTAGCTCACAAATCTTCTTCGCGAGCTTCTTTTTTCACTTGAAGGACTTCCGCAAGTTTTCTGTCACCATGTAAGCACGACTTACATTTGAGCAAATCCGATTTTCTATTAAAGGCTAACTTTTTTGTAAGTTGAATGTAATTAGAATTTTGATTCTGGGAGTTCTTGTTCATAGGCTCCCCATTTTATGAAGAATGGTCTGGTGCACCATTCTTGTGTTGTATTTTGTTGTAATTTTAAGGTTTTTGGCCAAGTCCCCCTCATTTCAATATGATATATACAGCACCTACCCTGTAATTCGCAGGGTTGTATTTGACCCCAAAAAAAAAATCCGATTTTCTATAGTATAAGATAAAGTATACAGCCATTGATGTTTACTTTGTTCATGGACAAGTTTAGATTAAGAATATTGAAGTTCACCACCTTCACTTAGCTGATTAAGTGGCCGATATACTCACAAAACCACTTCCAAAGCCTCTTTTGTCAAGCAATTTTTCAAGTTGGTTGTTGCTAAGAACACCAACTTCCAAGGGTGTAACAACAAATAATTATCTAATTCTTATCTTTTTGAAATTTCAGATTTGGTAGTTCCTAACTCTTTAAGTTTTGTTTACATAGTTCTTAGCTTTTTTTTATATAGTTTATCTCGTTGCTGTAAATGATGTATAAACTATAAACTCACTCGTATTAATTATATATTATGGAAAATTATTTCTACTTAACATAAGCCTCCATATCTCTCAGCAAATTTAGGAGGTCTCAAGCCTGTCCATAGGGAACGTAACATCCGATATCGAGAAGATTATCAAGCCTGGTGGACCTATCATTAGAAGTTTGCCATTTAACAAACATGTTTTGTTTTAATTACTTATAAACTTTGTAATTTTCTATATGCAGTATGCTTGGACGTTGTTTAAATAAATGCAGAGACAATTGAATACAAGATCATGGCTTTCTTCCGAGAATTCTTGAACAGTCTCGTTGGCCCTAAAACAACTCACTTCTTGGGACCTATGGCGAATTTGGGATTTGTGTCATTGCTGTATGTTCCCAACTTCAGTTTATTGTCTTCATTAAATTATCTATTGTGTGAAGTTCTTTCCTTTTTCTTGGTGGAACTTTCTGAAATTTACTTGAACTAATGTTTTAGGGAATGATGGATTCAAAAAGAAGCCCCAAGACACAATATCTGGTAATATGACAGCAGGTGAAATATTTATGGCTTTTGAATTTTTATTTCTATTTAAACCTTGATGACTTGTATAAGTATAAATTTATTTTTCAGCGTAAATATTAAGTTTTTCTTTTCTTTATAGAATTCGTTTATCTAAACTAAATATTAAAACAATGTTATAACCCAAAAATGTTCAAAATGTAAAAGACCGACTCTCCTAGAAACCACCCTTGGAAATTGGAATCGACAATTCACAATGTTATAATTGTAAATTAATAAATACAAACCACTAAAAAGCAGAAGAAACACTTTTTTTGCTATAAAAAAGTAGTAAATTTTACTATATTACTGATCACATTACTGCTCGGGACATTCTAGTGAAATTTGTCCCTCACAAAGAAATCCAGGTAAGAATAACATTAAAAAAAATATCAATCCAGAAAAGGCTACCAAATTAACAACTAGCACATATTCCAGTTTTATTCAGCAATTCGATAGTTCTTCCAATGAATACTATTAAAATCTTGGTTTAATAAACCTAACTTTAAAGTTTCATGCTGGATGACATGGAATCAGCTAGGCCATCAACATTGGCAACACAAGATGGACACCCATTATTTCCCCCAAGCCAAATTCTAATACAATTGATATGAAACATATGGGAACATAACATCCCTGTTACTTTCAAATTACCAACGAGCTCATTTTTGCAAAGCAAGCAATTCCCATCACTAGAATTAGTTGATATGATAACGCTATTACTATTTCTTCCCATCTGAACGTACCGATAAAGCAATATAACCTTAACAGTTAGTTGCAGTACTGGTAGACCATCGACCAACACCAAGCAATAATCCCTAGAATTTTGTAACATCGCGTTCAGTTCATCGAAGATCTTTTTGCAGTTAATATTTGAAGCATGCCAATTCTTTAGTACCTGCAAATATGAACATTAGCTAAGTATATAATCACGATATTTCATTTTTTGAATCCCTCCCCTCCTTTTTGTATTGACGTAGTATAATTTATACAGGACTCATAAGGTATATTACTAGTAAAATGTGAATTTAAAATTAAATTGTTTTTAAATATAAAAAAGTGTCATTCTTTTTAAAAAGGACTAATAAGTAAATAGTGCTACATAAAATGAAATCAAATGGAGTATATACATTTTGAACCAAAGGGGAAAATTTTAAAAAATCTTTAGCACCTTGAAAATGGTTTCACGAGCCTCTTCTTTGTTAGCAAAATTATGGGTTTCCAGGGTCATACTGGTTGAGATTTTTGGGCTTTTTACTACCATTGCAGGGTCTGGTGGTAGCCTTAGATTCACGTTCCAATTATGATAGGTTGTGCAAAAGAAGTTGATTTGAATGAATTTTGGTGCATAAGAAGAATTGACAAAACCAAGTCTACGACTGGGTTTTTCAAGTTGGTAACCAAATCTGGGGTTTTGGTAAACGTAAACCTGCATTCTGGTTTTAGATACTACTATATTTCTAAACCTATTTTTATTCAATTGTAGTAATAAATCCATCTATTAGACTGTACTATATATAAATGTTTGGTCTAACTTCCAATTATAATTCATATGTGGGCCTAACAACTACTTGCCATAAATTTGTTGCTTTATTATGTCTCATTTTTAATATATTGCCTTATTTTAAGTAACTACTCTTAATTAGTTATCAAAGAATTAAATATGAATCTAGCTAAATTATAAGAACTCAGATCATAAAGATCACTATAGTTGATCAGTAGAATTATCGTGGGTTAGGATATACATGCCACTACTTTCTCTTTCTATTTCTATTCTATTGTTTGGATGTCGTGCGGTTAGCTATATCAATCAGCACAAAACTAGTCAATTCGTGATGTTTTAGACTCGTGAATAATGGAAAGAGGAAGCAAAAAGTTAAAAATGCCTTTGATGAGATTGGTCGCTACACCATTTGGAGTTATAAAGTGAAATTGTAACAACTAAATTGCAGATATAACCTCTTGTTATACCCTATATCCGTATACTGATAGTCATAGTATAAACAAGTGAAATTTAGCCAATATTTCAGTTAAACTGATTATTTTACTCAAAAATATATTGTAGCACTAGAATGTCAAGAAAGTCAAGTTTTTGGATTAACGGCCATACTAGTTTTTGTGCATTGAAATACTTTTTTGGTTTTATTTAATGAACCAATGTTTTGCATATAGAAGAATCGTCCTTAGATTTCAGTCTAATTACTAGTCAAGTTCTTAAGAGCAATTTATTAGTCTTCTTAAAATAACACCATTTTTCTCTTGATGCATAAAAACTTTCGAAGCTAAAGTTGGTAAAATCTTGAAAAACAAATTGAATTTAAGTGCACGCTTTGTAGCCATTCATTTCCATATGATTTTTCTTTCTCATTTGAAACTCGCAATTTCTAAGGTCATATATCTTGAGTAAATCTCACGTTTGACTCTGTTTGGAAAACTAAACACTTGAATAAAGAGGGCATCGGAAAATAGATTTAACTTATATCCACCGGTATTACTGTGATGAAATTTTAATTTTCGCTATTAGTTCAATTTAACCTTAAATGGATACACGAAATTAGGAACATTGTTGCATGCAAATCTTTCTATCACGCAAGCGTCGTTTATTCAAAGGGTTACTTATTAGAAACCTTTTTTTCCGCTTATAAGTAAGTAAGTGATAGTTGGAGCGGAGGGATGATGCTGAGTATCAAAATTAATTAATAAAGACCAAACAAATAGAAGACAAATAAAATATTTATGGATAAATGATGTAGCAGAAAATGATGGTTACTTGCCTTATTTATCAGATAACTAAGTATTGCCTTTTAGTTAATATGATAGTGTAACAAATCTTCATACTTTAAGCGTAGGGTAAATTATCACGACCCAATCAATGGTATTTTATTGTCCGCTTTGACCCAACAGATCTCACGGATTTGTTATATGGGTTACGTCATCATCACATTCACCCTTCCGAGGACCAATGTCCTTGTTGAGATTTGTCCCACCATTGTACTGAGGGAGAGTCATGAGGCTCTGATATCATATTTATCATGATCCAAGTCCATGACACGTGTTGTTCGCTTTGGCTTGATTGACCTCACAGATTTGTCTGTTGGGCTAAGCTATCATCGAGCCCAAAAGTGCGCGTATCATATTAACTTGTGTTATGTCTTATAAATGTCACATCCCCAATTTTTCATCTTAGGATGTCGTGATGGCAACTAGTCTCTAAGACTAGGTAAGCCTAATATTTAATAATAACAGAACATGAATAATCAACTGAGATACTAAAATAAAACTAAATAACTCATATAAACTTCCAAAATAGGACCTCAACAACATAATCCCAAAACCGGTGGATTTGAGTTATAAGCTGTACAGAATAATCTAGAATGTTTACTACAACACCGTCTGAATAAGAAAACAACCAAATGAAAAGATAATGGAAGGTGACTACGAGGCCTGCGGACTTCGAGGAGTTATACCTTGAAGTCTCCGGAAGGCAACTAGCAAGTGAATCACTAACGTCCAGCACGGGCAGACGTACCAGGATTTGCACAAAAAGATGTATAGAAGCGTAGTATGAGTACACCACGACAGTACCTAGTAGGTATCAAGCCTAACCTCGATAGAGTAGTGACGAGGCCATGTCAAGACACCTACTAGGATATGAATAACAGAGCAGAAATATAATAATGAGAAGTAATAGAAAGCGGGGAAATAATTAATAACGAAGCAGGTTAATAATGTAGACCAATGACAGAATTGTAAGCATAAAGATAACAAGAAGGAAGCAACTAATGAGAACCACAATAGGCAAATACGGACAAAACTGATAAGACAAGGAAGAATAAAAGCAACAAGAACTGTTCAACCAATAACTCATTCAATATGAAATGCACAACAAGAATCACAACCAAGGTACCGCCTCATATTCACTTTTTACAATTTCAATCATAATCTTTTTTTATATCACCGCGGGAGCCTTACATTTAGTTTAAAAAATTATTTTCTCTGAAATAGCTACACGCGTTTTAGCTCACCTTATCACACCGCGTTATACCACCACATGCGTTCAATATCACAACATAGTCACAACTCACACCACAAGTGTCCATATGCCACAACTTTCCAAAAACATCAACAATATCAATTTTTTCACAACAAATAGCCCATGGCTCAATCACAATATGCAAAAGAATCTCAACAATAATAAAACAAAATTGAATTGCTCAACAAGAAATATATCTCAACAATTAACAGCTTCACCTCAATGTGATAATGGCTTTCTCAACTTCAACACCAATAACTCAACAATAGGATATTTTACGAAATAACAACATTACTTACAAGTAACCTAATAATTAAATATAACGATCTGACCGGTCATTTTGAGAATTAGCTTGCCGTTTGGTGGCTTAAGATCTCGAGCAGTTTCGTATTATGTATTATCACTTGCTTGTGTGGTCGGTTTCGGTTTTCGGATGATTCGGGATTGATTTGGAAGGATGGTTCTTGTTTTAGAAGCTTAAGCGATAAGAGTTGGCCGCAATTTGAATTTTTTGTAGATGACTCCAGAATGGTGGTTTGATGATTCCAATAGCTCCATATGGTGATTTTGGACTTAGGTGTGTGTCCGTATTTGGATTTGGAGGTCAGTAGGTTTGATTTGATGTATTTTGGCAAAAATTCGAAAGTTGATGATTCGGAAGGTTGAGAGGTTTTGACCAGGAGTTGACTTTGTTAATATCAGATTCGGATTTTGACGCCGAGAGTTGGAATAGCTATGTTATATCATTTGGGACTTGCATGCAAAATTTGACGTCATTCTAAGTTGATTTGATATGATTCTGCACGAGTTGTAGAAGTTGAAAGTTCATAAGTTCATTAAGTTCGATTTGAGGTGTGATTCATAGTTTTAATGTTCTTTGATGTGATTTGTGGCCTCGAGTAGGTCCGCGCTATGTTATGGAACTGGTTGAAATGTTTGGACGAGATTCCGAGGGCCACGAGTGTGTTTCGGATGGGCTACAGACCATTTCTTCATGCTTTAGGGTTGCTGGTTTCTGGTGTGCCTGTTGTTCTTCATGATCGCAAAAGTTAAGCCGTGTTCGCGTAGTGATTCTAGGGGATCCGTGATTGTTTCATCACGGATGCGATTGTGATCATGCGTTCGCGAAGTTCCAGCGGTTTGTTGTCCGCATTCGCGTCCTTCTTTACGCGTTCGCGTAAGGGAGATAAGGGGTTGGTGGAATATTTCTCATCGCATTCGCGTTAGGATGTATGCGTTCACGTAGATTTACATCATTGTTCATCATGTTCGCGAGTTATATGTCGTGAACGCGAGGCTTATTT
>AWOL01S0037806.1:1558-83609 GCA_000715115.1 Nicotiana otophora | reverse complement strand
TGGTTTGAACCGGGAGAGGCTCTGTTGTTGGGTACCGATTTGGTACAGGATGCCTTGGATAAAGTCAAAGTTATTCAGGATCGACTTCGCACAGCTCAATCTAGGCAAAAGAGTTATGCCGACCGTAAAGGTCGTTATATTGCATTCATGGTTGGAGAAAGAATATTGCTCCGGGTTTCACCTAGGAAAGGTGTAATGAGGTTCGGAAAGAAGGACAAGTTGAGCCCAAGGTATATTGGACCCTTCGAAATTCTTAAAAGGGTGGGTGAAGTAGCCTACAGGCTTACACTACCACCTAGTTTATCAGCAGTTCATCCTGTGTTCCATGTGTCTATGCTCCAAAAATATCGTGATGATCCGTCCCATGTGTTAGATTTCAGCTCAGTCCAATTGGAAAAGGATTTAGCTATTCTAGCCATGCAGGTCCGACAGTTGAGGTCTAAGCGTTATTCTTCAGTTCGGGTGCAATGGAGAGGTCAGCCAGTAGAAGCATCTACCTGGGAGTCCGAGTTGGACATGTGGAGTAAATATCCACACCTTTTCACCAGCTCGGGTACTTTTTCTAATTCCGTTCAAGGAAGAATGTTTGTTTTAGAGGCGGAGAATGTGATGACCCAAAAGGTCATCTTTAAATTTAATAATTATTTCTGTGTTCTTAGACCTCGAAAATCACTATTCATTATTTCTCGACTGGCGTGCGCGTCCGTATAATTTTCCAAAAATATTTTATGTGAAAAATGGATTAAAATGTGAAATAGAGCCTTAAAACTCAATTGAGTTGACTTTGGTCAACATTTTGAGCAAACGGACCCGGATCAGTGTTTTGATAGTTCCGCTAGGTCCGTATCGTGATTTGGGACTTGGGCGTATGCCCAAAAATTTATTTGGAGGTCCCTACCTCAAGTTATGGCAATTTAACGGAAACTAGAAGCCTAAAGGCGCAAAGATTTCAAAGTTTGACCACAAATTGACTTTTATTGATATCGGGGTCGGATTCAAGCTTTGAAAATTTTCATAGGTCCGTTATGTCATTTGTGACTTGTCTGTCGAATTTGGGGAGAAACAGAGTTGATTTGGCATGATTTGGACGTTCGACTGTGAAAATAGAAGTTTTAATGTTTTCTTAAACATTTCATTTGATTTGGTGTCTGATTGATAATTTTAGGTGTTAAATTGGTGTTTTGATCGTGCGAGAGAGTTCGTATGAGCTTTTTGGACTTGTGTGCATGTTTGGTTTGGAGCCCCGAGGGCTCGGGTGAGTTTCGGATGCTCAACGGGCCATTTTGGATTTAAGGAAGATAGTAGATTTTCTGGTGTTTTGTCACAGAATGTTGCTTCATCGCGTTCGCGGGGGAGATCTCGCGATCGTGTAAGGCAATATGAGAAGCCAACTAAAGTTGTTCTTCATGTTCATGAATTTTAGGATGCGATCGCGTTGGAGTGCGAAGTGGTGCTTCATGAACGAGTGGCCAAGGTGGCGTTCGCGTAGAGTTAAGGAGGCTAAAGCTGAGCCACAAGCTTTACTCACGGCGAATGCGTGAGGTCATTCGCGATCGCGTAAGTCTGAGAGTTAGAGCATCGCGCTCGCATGGTGTTTTACGCGTTCGCGTAGAGTAAAATTTTGGGGCAGAAAAGTAGAGCTTCGCGATCGCGATTAAGGAATCAATGGGCAGAACCCATAAATTCAGAAGTTGCCATTTTTACTCATTTTTGAGTTTTCAATCTCGGGGTTGGGCGATTTCAAAGGAGTCTTTCACGATTTTGAAGTGGGTAAGTGTTTTATAACCAAAAGTGATTATATTTCATGAATCCATGTCTATATTCATCCTTTATTTTGGATTTAGATGCAAGAAATTGGAATTTTTGTAAAACTGTCCAAAAAT
Source organism: Nicotiana otophora (assembly GCA_000715115.1). Lineage (NCBI taxonomy): Eukaryota > Viridiplantae > Streptophyta > Magnoliopsida > Solanales > Solanaceae > Nicotiana > Nicotiana otophora. The sequence continues at coordinate 81,726 of AWOL01S0037806.1, read as the reverse complement.
GAAAAATTAAGATTTGAAGGTCCATTTGACATTGGAATTTGGTAATTTTTATATGGTTGGACTCGTCTCGGAACAGGTATTCGGATTTCGTAAGTTTTTTTTTTAGATTCGAGATGTGGGCCCCATTATCGATTTTTGAGATGAATTTCGGATTATAATCCGAAAAATTAGTAAATTTATATGGAATTAATTTCTACGATTTGTATTGAGTATATTGAATTGTTTATGACTAGATTTGAGGATTTCAGACAAGAATTCGCGAGGCAAAGGTTTATTGGATTCTTGAATTTGGTTGCAAGCGAAGTAAGTGTCGTGGTTAACCTTGACTTGAGGGAGTAAGACTTATTTGTCTATTTGCTACATGATTTAATATGCGGGAACAACGTATATGTGAGGTGACGAGTAGTTATGCGTTGTGGTTAAGTCAAAGCATACGAGTGGAATTTGTTTATTGTGAATAATTGTCTATTTAATTAAGATATTCGTGTTTAAGTTTATTATTGATTATTTGATCATTATTCGTGAAATTACTATTCATTTAATTATTGTTGAATATTTTGGAAGTTGAAGTTGGTATTTTGGTATTGAATTGATTGATAAGTGTATATCCCCGCAAATAAATACTCTTCCGAATTTATATTATTATTTTCATGGTAAGGAAGAGTGTAAAAGCACAAAGGGTGTTGCCGTGCCATTTGTGAGTGTAAAATAACGAAGGATGTTGCCGTGCCATTTGTGAGTGTAAAAGCACGAAGGGTGATGCTGTGTAAAATGAGAGTAAAAGCAAGAAGGGTAGTTCCGTACCATTTTCATATTAATATTTGCTCATTTTATTGTTGATAAATTAATTGGCTGCTAAGTGACACTTCTCCTGCTGAAAGTATTATATCCTTCCCCTTCTCATGTTCCCTCCCAATTTATAAATTGTTATTTATTGTATTATTGTTACTTTGTATTTGTATGTACTTGTACAGGTTGATTACATACGTGTCTTGTCATAGCCTCGTCACTACTTCATCGAGGTTAAGCTCGGCACTTACCAGTTGTAATGACTCAACCGGTCATTTTGACTTTTAGAACCCCGTTCCCTAAAATAAAACTTTCTGTATGTGCTTTTAATAATTTATGACTTGCAGGGATAGTTGGTTCGGGATTTGGAGGTGTTTGGGTTGAAATCGGAACACTTGGTTCCTTAAGTTGGCTTTAAAAGGCCAAGTTTGACTTCGGTCTATATTTTGAGAAAACGACACCAGAATTGGGATTTGACGGTTCCAATAGTTCCATATGGTGATTTTGGACTTAGAAACGTGTTCGTAATTTTATTGGAAGTCTGTAGTTAAATTAGTCTTGAAATGACTAAAATAAGAATTTAAGTTTGGAAGTTTGACCGAAAATTTGACTTTTTGATACCGGAGTCGGAATCCAGTTCTGAAATTTTTCATAGCTCCGTTATGTCATTTATGACTTGCATGCAAAAGTTGAGGTCCATCGGACTTGATTTGATAGGTTCCAGCATCGTTTGTAGAAATTGGATGTTTCAAAGTTCATTAGGCTTGAATCTATGTGTGATTCGTGTTTTTAGTGTTGTTGGATAAATTTGAGGATTTGAGGGCCCAATTGTTATCGGAATTTAGTAATTTTGGTATGGGTAGACTCGTGGTTGAGTGGGCGTTCATATTTCGTAACTTTCGCTGGATTCCGAGACGTGGGCCCCATGAGCTTGTTTTTGAGTTAATTTCGGATTTTTATTGAAAAATGTAGTGTTTTTTTATGGAATTGATTCCTATAATTTTTACTGATTGCATCGAATTATTTTGGCTAGATTCAAACTAGACAGAGTTGGATAATCGTGGAAACGGCCTTTTAGTGGATTAAATTGGAGCAAATTGAGGTAAGTTTGTTGTCTAATCTTGTGAGGGGGAAATTACCTCATAGGTGATTAAATTAATAATTATTGTTAATTATGGGGGCTACGTACACACGAGATGATGAGAGTCCGTGTGTAGCTACTATTAATGCTAAAGTCCGGATAGTTTAGGACTCAAAAGCATGAATTACTTGTGTAAATTGTATATTCTTTACTTAATTAAATTAATATATATATATATATATATATATATATATATATATATATATTTGTATGGAAGATATTAAAAGATGGAAATCTCATATGCTTAATTTTCTGTTTAAATTAATTAATTGTTAAAAGAAATTGTTCATTCCTCTCGATTTGATCTTATAATAAATATACTCTCCTTCCGGAGGTACGTAACAAAATGTCCTCCTTTCTTGTGGAGCGGGCCGAATGCCTCGGCAGGATAGATGTATCTATGGATCGCGCCGCACATCCCTCGGCAGTATACACAGCACTCTGTAATGGGCCGCACATCCCTCGGCAGCAATCGTGCCTAATAATAATAATAATTACACGACACCTATCTATGTTTATTAGAGCTTGTGAATTTAATTAACAAATTGGGAATTGTCGCATTCGAAGGATTTTTATTATTTCTGCTGATTCGATAAAATTATTATTAACTCTGTGAATCATGTTGATTTAGATATTTTATTTTTATTTCAATTATTATTATTAACCCTTAGTGAGTGTCAAAGTCGACCCTCTCGTCTCTACCACTTCGAGATTAGGCTTGATACTTACTGGATACACGTTGTTTACGTACTCATACTACATTTGCTGCACTTTTTGTGCAGGACCTGAGGCAGGTACTAGTGGAGGACCTATCATCTTACACCCATGTTATCTAGAGGCGTAGTGGTGAGACGCCTTTCTAAGCCGTTCTGCAGCTACCAGTGTCTCTTCTTGTATTTACATTCTGTCTATTGTATTTCAAAGAGTATTTGGAGTTTTGTATAATCTACTAGATGCTCATACACTTGTGACACCAGATCTTGGCACACACATTTGTAGAATTTGGAATTGTATTATTTTTTTGGATTTAAGTTAATCAATATTTATTTTTAAATTTCTTTAATATTTATAGAAAAATAATAAAATTACTTAGAAAATTATTCTGAAAATAATTGATATATGTTTAATTTATTTGTTGGCTTGCCTAGATGTAGTGTTAGGCGCCATCACGACCTATATGTGAAATTGGATCGTGACAACATGGTATCAGAGCACTAGGTTCACGTAGGTCTCACAAGTTATGAGCAAACCTAATAGAGTCTTGCGGATCGGTACGGAGATGTATGTACTTATCTTCGAGAGGCTATAGGGTGTTAGGAAACTACCTTTCTTCATATTCCATCGTGCAATTGATGTAGTACTAAATATCCTTATCTTATTCTCTCACTGATGGTGAGAACGCGCTCTAATGAGGTTCCAGACCAGGGAAGGGCTACTTCCCCAGTTGCTAGAGGTCGAGGGAGGGCTCCAGCCCGTGGTAGAGGGCGAGGACATCCCAGGACTGTTCCAGTTATGCCGCCAGTGGGTCCAGAAGAGAACCCCATTGTTGAGGAACAGGGTGAGGTGCCTGTGGCATAGCCAGCTCCGGTGGATTTCATATCTTCACCGGGATTCCAGGATGTTATGGGTCGTATGCTGCGGTTCATGGATAATATAACTTAGGTCGGTTTATTTCCGACAGACCCAGCCACATCCCAGGCGGGCGGGGGAGCACAGACCCCTACCGCGCAGGCTCATGGGCAGGCATCTAATGTATATCAGAACCAGGGTGCACTACGCATGGGTGGAGCTCAGCAAGTGGCAGCAGCTACACCTGAGCCCAGGCCAGCTGCAACCGCTGATCCTCAGAAACTATTGGACAGATGGACTAGATTACATCCTCCTGTCTTTGGGGATGAGCGACATAAGGATCCCCAGGATTTCATTGATCGGTGCAAGGATGGACTGTACAGCATGAGGATATTGGAGTCTCATTGGTTAGACTTTGCTACTGTTCAGCTAGAGGGCAAAGCCCGTAGATGGTGGCAGTCTTATGTTCTTGGTAGAACAGCATATTCTCCTCCCATAACTTGGGACAGGTTCACCCGTATTTTCTTGGACATGTATATTCCACCCTCTTAGAGGGAAGAGTTGTGGTTTCAGTTTGAGCAGCTCCAGCAGGGTCAGATGTCAGTGACCGATTATGAGGCGAGGTTCTCTAAGTTATCTCGCCATGCACTTATGATACTCCCTACTGAGGTGGAGAAAGTGCGGAGGTTTGTTGCGGGTTTACATACTGGCATTCAGGCCACAATGGCTAGAGAGGTTGAGATATGTACTTCTTATGATCTAGTCATGGAGATAGTCCGCAAGATTGAGGGTGTATGTCAGCGGAGCCGAGAGCAGATTATGAGAGATAAGTGGTTTAGGTATTCTGGAGAGTTCAGAGATGCTCCGTCTAGGGGCATAGGTCAGTTGGTGAGAGGGCAGTCCAGCAGGACCCCATATCCAGCACCACCGCCTCCTCGAGGTGCTACAATGCGACCCTATCTCAGTGCTATACCAGAGAGTTCTTATCGCCTACCAGCTATTCAGGGTCCTCCCAGTGGGTATTCAGTTCCCCAGGGGCAGACTCTTAGCCAGCAGCCCATCGCACCAAAGAATTATTACGAGTGCGAGAACCCTAGTCATATACATAGATTATGCCCCAGGCTTCGGGTAAACTAGTGCAACATGGTCAGCAGCCTATGATTACCGGAACAATTGCTCCACCAGTTGTCCGACCACCAAGAGGTGGAGGACAGGTAGGTAGAGGCCATCCTAGAGGTGGAGGTCAGCCAGGCGGAGGCCAGCAAGTTGGCGCTCCTGCTCGGTTCTATGCTTTTCTGGCCCGACCAGATGCAGAGGCCTTAAATGCTATGATTACAGTTATTATTTCTGTTTGTGGAAAAGATGCCTCAGTGTTATTTGATCCAGGATCTATGTATTCATATGTGTCATCTCTATTTGCTCCATTCCTGGGTGTTTCTCGTGAGTCCTTGAGTACTCTTGTTTATGTGTCCACTCCTGTGGGCGATTATGTTGTTGTGAACTGGATCTACCGGTCTTGTATTATTACATTCTATGGTTATAAAACTAGAGCAGATCTCCTATTGCTTGAGATGGCCGATTTTGAAATTATTCTGGGCATGGACTGGTTAACTCCATATCATGCTATTCTAGATTGTCATGCCAAGACTGTTACCTTGGCTATTCCAGCATTGCCTAAGCTGGAGTGGAAGGGTTCGTCTGTTAGTTCATTTAATCGAGTTATTTCTTTTATAAAGGCTCAACACATGGTTGAGAAGGGTTGTTTGGCTTATCTAGCCTATGTTCGGGATACTACTATAGAGACTCCGGCTATTGATTCAGTGCCTATAGTTCTGGAGTTCTCCGATGTATTTCCTTCAGATCTTCCAGGTATGCCACATGATCGTGATATTGATTTCTGTATTGACTTGGCTCCAGATACCCAGCCTATATCTATCCCACCGTATCACATGGCTCCGAAAGAATTGAAAGAATTAAAAGAACAACTTGAGGAGTTACTAGCCAAAGGGTTCGTCAGACCGTATGTATTGCCCTGGGGTGCATCGGTATTATTTGTGAAGAAGAAGGATGGAACAATGTGGATGTGTATTGATTATCGCCAATTGAACAAAGTCACTATTAAGAACAAGTACCCGTTGCCGTGTATTGATGATCTATTTGACTAGTTGTAGGGTGCTAGGGTGTTCTCTAAGATTGACTTGAGATCAGGGTACCATCAGTTGAAGATTCAGGATTTGGATGTTCAGAAGACTGCTTTACGGACTAGATATGGTCATTATCAGTTTTTGGTGATGTCCTTCGATTTAACTAATGCCCTGGCAGCATTTATGGATCTGATTAATAGGGTATTCGAACCATATATTGATTCGTTTGTCATTGTCTTCATTGATGACATTTTGATCTACTCGCGCAGTAAGGAGGAGCATGAGCAGCATATGCGAGTAGTGCTTCAGACGTTGCAGGAACAAAAGGTATATGCTAAGTTCTCTAAATGTGAGTTTTGGCTAGAGTCTGTAGCATTTTTGGGGCATATTGTATCGGGCGAGGGCATTAAGGTTGATCATAAAAAGATTGAGGTAGTTCAGAATTGGCATTGTCCCACTTTGGCGACTGAGATCAGGAGTTTTCTGGATTTAGCAGGTTATTATCGTCTGTTTGTCGAGGGATTTTCATCTATTGCAGCACCTTTGACCAAATTAACCCAGAAGGGTGCTCCGTTCCAATGGTCCGATGATTGTGACGCAAGCTTTCAGAAGCTCAAGATAGCATTGACTACAACACCAGTGTTAGTGTTTCCTTCCGGTTCGGGGATGTATAAAGTGTATTGTGACGCTTCACGTGTTGGTTTCAGTTGTGTATTGATGTTGGAAGGGTGAGTTATTGCATATGCTTCATGTCAGCTGAAGCCCTACGAGAAGAATTATCTTGTACATGATTTGTAGTTAGCTGCGATTGTTCACGCTCTAAAGATTTAGAGGCATTATCTTTATAGGGTGTCTTGTGAAGTTTACACTGATCATCGCAGTTTGCAGCATTTGTTCAAGCATAGGGACCTAAATTTGAGGCAGCGTAGATGGCTGGAATTACTGAAAGATTATGATATTACTATCCTATATCATCCGGGCAAAGCAAATGTGGTTGCAGACGCCTTGAGTAGAAAGGCGGAGAGTATGGGTAGTTTGGCTTTCATTTCAGCAGAGAAGAGGCCATTAGCTTTGGATATTCAGTCCTTGGCCAACAGACTTGTACGACTGGATATTTCATAGCCCAGCCCAGTTCTTGCATGTGTTGTAGCTCAGTCTTCACTATTTGAGCAGATCAAGGCTCGCCACTATGATGATCCACACTTAATGGTTCTTCGAGAAACGGTACTACGGCGTGGTGCCAAGGAAGTTATTATTGGAGCGGATGGTGTTCTGCAACTCCAGGATCGTCTATGTGTTCCTAATGTGGATGGACTGAGGAAAAAGATCATAGAGGAAGCACACAGTTCTCGGTATTCTATTCATCCAGGTGCTACGAAGATGTATCGTGACCTGAGGCAGCATTATTGGTGGCGACGAATGAAAAAGGACATAGTTGAATATGTAGCTAGGTGTCTAAATTGCCAGCAAGTTAAATATGAGCACCAGAGGCCAGGCAGCTTACTTCAGCAGATGACTATACTAGAGTGGAAATGGGAACGCATCACTATGGACTTTGTAGTTGAGTTGCCGCGGACCTTGCGGAAGGTTGATGCTGTTTGGGTCATTGTTGATAGGTTGACCAAGTCGGCACACTTTATTCCTATTGTGACTACGTATACTTCAGAGAGGTTGGACCAGATATATATTTAGGAGGTAGTTCGGTTGCACGGTGTGCCCATTTCTATCATATCAGATAGAGGCCCTCAGTTTACTTTACATTTCAGGAGAGCTGCATAGTGTGAATTGGGGACCCGTCTAGAGCTCAGCATAACCTTTCATCCGTAGACCGACGGGCAGTCAGAGCGGACAATTTAGATTTTGGAGGATATGCTCAGGGCATGTGTGATTGACTTTAGAGGTCAGTGGGATCGTTTCTTGCCTTTGGCCGAGTTTGCTTATAATAATAATTACCAATCCAGTATCGAGATGGCTCAATTTGAGGCTTTATATGGTCGGCGATGTCGTTCGCCCATCGGATGGTTTGAGCCCGGTGACTCTAAGTTATATGGTACTGATTTGGTGAAAGATGCCTTGGAAAAGTTAAAGTTGATTCAGGAGCGACTTCGTACAGCACAGCCTAGACAGAAGAGTTACACAGACCAGAAAGCGCGTGATTTATCATTTATAATAGGTGAAATAGTTCTCTTGAAGGTTTCATTGATGAAGGGAATCATGAGATTCGGAAAGAAAGGCAAGTTGATCCCAAGGTGTATAGGCCCATTTGAGGTGTTGAGACGAGTTGGGGAGGTTGCTTATGAGCTTACATTGCCTCCCAATCTATTAGGAGTTCATCTGATTTTCCATATATCTATGCTCCAGAAGTATCATGTCGACCTATCACATGTGTTAGACTTTAGCACAGTTCAGCTAGATAATAGTTTGGGCTATGAAGAAGAACCAATTGCCATTGTTGATAAATAGGTTTGCCAGTTGAGGTCTAAGAGGATTTCTGCAGTAAAAGTCCACTGGAGGGCCCAACCAGTCAAGAAAGTGACTTGGGAGGTTGAGGAAGACATGCGGAGAAAATATCCACACTTATTTAGTACTCCATGTATTATTCTAAACCCGTTCGGGAACGAATGTTTGTTTAAGAGGTGGAGAATGTAATGACCCAACGGGTCATTTTGACTTTTAGAACTTCGTTCCCTAAAAATAAAACTTCCCGTATGTGATTTTAATAATTTATGACTTGCGGGGATGGTTGGTTCAGCATTTGGAGGTGTTTGGGTTGAAATCGGAACACTTGGTTCCTTAAGGCTTTAAAAGGCCAAGTTTGACTTCGGTCAACATTTTGAGAAAATGATTCCAGAATCGGGATTTTACTGTTCCAATAGCACCGTATGGTAATTTTGGACTTAGGAATGTGTTCGAAATTTTATTTGGAAGTCCGTAACTAAATTTTACTTGAAATGGCTAAAACAAGAATTTAAGTTTGGAAGTTTGACCCGGGATTTGACTTTTTGATACCGACGTCGGAATTCAGTTCCAAAACTTTTTATAGCTCCGTTATGTCATTTATGACTTGCGTGCAAAATTTGAAATCAATCGGACTTGATTTGGTAGGTTCCGGCGTCGTTTGTAGAAATTGGATGTTTCAAAGTTCATTAGGCTTGAATCTATGTGTGATTCGTGTTTTTTAGTGTTGTTGGATAAATTTGATGATTTGAGGGCACCATTGTTATCGGAATTTAGTAATTTTGATATGGGTAGACTCGTGGTTGAGTGAGCATTCATATTTCGTAACTTTCGCCGGATTCCGAGACGTGGGCCCCACAGGCTATATTTTGAGTTAATTTCGGATTTTTATTGAAAAATATAGTATTTTCTTATGGAATTGATTCCTATAATTTTTACTGATAGTATCGAATTATTTTGGCTAGATTCGAGCGAGACAGAGTTGGATAATCGTGGAAAAGGCCTTCTAGTGGATTAAATTGGAGCAAATTGAGGTAAGTCTCTTGTCTAATCTTGTGAGGGGAAAATTACCTTATAGGTGATTAAATTAATAATTGTTGTTAATTGTGGGGGCTATGTACGCACGAGGTGACGAGAGTCCGTGCGTAGCTACTATTAATGCTAAAGTCCGGATAGTTTAGGACTCAAAAGCATGAATTACTTGTGTAAATTGTATTCTTTACTTAATTAAATTAATTGATATATATATATATAGTGAATTTTTTAGGAAATATATTAAAAGATGAAAATCTCATATGTTTAATTTTCTGTTTAAATTAATTAATTGTTAAAAAAAATTATTCATTTCTCTCGAATTGATCTTATAATAAATATACTCTCCTTCCGGAGGAACATAAGAAAATTTTCTCCTTTCTTGTAGAGCGGGCCGAACGCCTCGGCAGGATAGATGCATCTATGGATCACGCCGCACGTCCCTCGGTAGTGTACACGATACTCTGGAACGGGCCGTGAGACCTCGGCAAAAATCGTGCCTAATAATAATAATAATTACACGATACCTTGCTATTTTTATTATAGCTTGTGAATTTAATTAACAAATTGGGAATTGTTGCATTTGAATGATTTTTATTATTTCTGCTGATTCGATAAAATTATTGTTAACTCTGTGAATCATGTTGATTTAGATATTCTATTTTTATTTCAATTATTATTATTGACCCTTAGTGAGTGTCAAAGTCGACCATCTCGTCTCTACCATTTCGAGATTAGGCTTGATACTTACTGGGTGCACGTTGTTTACATACTCATACTACACTTGCTGCACTTTTTGTGCAGGACCTGAGGCAAGTATTAGTGGAGGACCTATCATCTTACACCCACGTTATCCAGAGGCGTAGTGGTGAGCTGCCTTTTTGAGCCGTTCTGTAGCTACCAGTGTCTCTTCTTATATTTACATTCTGTCTATTTTATTTCAGACAGTACTTAGAGTTTTGTATAATCTACTAGTTGCTCATACACTTGTGATACCAGATCTTGGCACACATATTGGTAGAATTTGGAATTGTATTATTTTTTTGAATTTAAGTTAATCAGTAATTTTTTTAAAATTTCTTTAATATTTATAGAAAAATAATAAAATTACTTAGAAAATTATTCTAAAAATAATTGATATATGTTTAATTTATTTGTTGGCTTTCCTAGCTGTGGTGTTGGGTGCCATCACGACCTATAGGTGAAATTGGGTCGCGACACCAATACATGGGGTCGGTTGTACTGATACTATACTCTGCTCTTCTTGTGCAGATTTCGGAGTTGGTCCCAACAGTGTACTGTAGATTCGCCCAGATACAGCTACCAGTGGAGACTTAAGCTATGACTGCATAGCGTTCGCAGTTCTGAAGTCCCCTTCTATCTTATCTCAGTTGTGTATTATATTTCAAACAGCTTGAATTTTATACAGACCTTTATTTGTATTATTCTAGAAGCTCGTGTACTTGTAACTCCAGTTCTGGGATGGTATTTAGACATCACAATTATTATGGATTATTTACTACATTTCAGACCTTACTTTCGCATTTATTTCTTTGTTATTAATTAGTTTAAAATTATTTTAAAATGGCTAATATTATTCTAGCGTTTACTTGCCTAGCAAGTGAAATGTTAGGCGCCATCACGGTCCCGAAGGTGAGAATTTCGGGTCATCACAAATAGTGAGGTCAAAAATTAGTTACTTTGTTCATTTTCTTTGCCTGAAACTCTTCATGTTTCCAAGCAAAGAGGGGCATGCTGTGAACAACTAATTTTTGACCACACCCAAATTCTATATTAGTTTAGTATAAATATTTCTTTTAGGTCTAATCTTAATATTTTAAATTTTTATCTTAATCTTAATAGGTTTTATTTTAAAAAAAAATTGATTTTAAAAAAATACAAAAATACTCACATTCTTAGAGTGTGTATATATATATACATATATATATATATATATATACATATATATATATATAGATAGTTAAACAAAAAAGTTATCCTCAAACACAGTGTCTACTTAAGAAATTAATGCTGCACTTTTAATTTCTTTTAACACAAAAAAATCAATCCATTAAAAAGAAGTCTAGAAGTTAGAATAGAAGATTGAAGGAAAAACGAACGTCCAATCTTAGTGCGAATAAAGAAAAAGATTTTGGCAGAATATTTGTTCAAAAGAATGGCTCTCACTGTTGGCTTAATAGAGGGAAAAGCCTTAATATAGATGTGTCTTTTGATTTAAAGGCAGCTAACCGTTGCAAATTCAAAAGATTAAATTACAAATAGAAGCATTGCAACCCTTGGAAAAGATACCTTCTTTTTAAGTACTTTTATCATAATTAAATAATATTTATAAAAATTATTATATATATAAAAGTCGCCTACTTATTATTTAACAATAATTAATATACTGGCTGAAAATAAAGGAAGGACAATATTGAGTATTTGTATAATACATACGTAAAGTTAGCTAACCAAGCCTTGAAACTTTGAAATGCAAGATTCATAATCATATTGTACCTGAATTCTTCTTCGGTAATGGAGGCCACGTTAAATATGGATTTCCACTCTATTATGTTTAAGCAAATGCTTTAGAATCCACCATTAAATTAATTGAAAGCGGCCTCATCACTTTCTTATATATATGATAATCTCATCCAGAGAGCGTTATAACCGCTCTATTATTCCACTTTAAGCTAGATTCAGAAAACATTAGTGCCATCAATAAATTTGCAAGACGAAGAATCTATTTGAGATTTTCATTAACTTTGTTGTTCTTCTATTTCTTCAAAATAATATTAGTCACTAATTTCAATATTAATTTTTAATCATTAGCCTAATATCCCCGTACTTAAAATATTTGAAGTGACATATTCATGGGCTAAATCATATTGTTGACTATTATAATGCCCAAAGCATTAATATTTTATGCCCAAGTTAAAGCATTTTTATCTCAAATTATTATAACATCAAGTATATATTTAATCCACACAAATAAAATACTTCATATATTTTACTTTTATATCTCAAGATAATTATCAAGCATTATTATACATTTAATTCATGTCTTACAACCTTGAAAATAATCTTTCACATATTTATATACGTGGCACAAAATTATACATTAATAAATTAATTTTATTTGTTTAAAGAAATAATTACTATAATAACCTTAGTTATTCCTAACCATAACATACATGCTAAGACACAAAATAATTTTGAAATCATGACCATTATCCGATCATTTAATATTAAATTTTATAAATCAGAGATGGTTAAAGAAAGTAGAACCTGAGTTTAGCACTTTCTTCTTCTTAATCCGTTGCTTTGGTGCAGTTAGTCACGTCGTTAACTGATAAACCGATGACAAAATTTGACAACCAAAAAGTTTACCCTGTTATAAGAAAATTAAATTATGGTGGATGTCTACTCTTCTCCATTATCTACATAACTCCCAATACTCTAATAATTATGGAGTTATGATTGTAACTCCATAACCTCCTCCATGATATTCCTCTCAAATGCTTAATGACATGTTCAATGACATATTTTGCAATAGTGATTCTTCACTTTTCATGCCTATATAAAGGCCTTGTAATAGTAGGAAAATACACACAATTAAAGAAAAAAATCTCTTCCTTCTCTCTATCTCTATTTCTTGTTCATGTTTTACTAAATTACTTTTATTTCATAATAATATTTCTTATTCATATTTTACTAAATTGCTTTAATTTTATAACACGTTATCAACACGAATGCTATTTTATTTCCTCTAATACTTCCTAAAAGAAGTGAAAACCTTCCATGGAAAGCTACAACTGTTTTTGCTGCTTTGCCAAGGAAAACTTTCATTACATCTCCATAAAGATTTTGTTGAAAGCACTAAAGATGACACTGTCGTGTCATTAATTTAGTCTCATATGCATAATGATGAGAAAGGTAAAATTTTATACTGAAATAGCATAGTTAACCTCATATTGGTCTCAAGCCAGTTGTCACGATCCAATTTTACCTATAGGTCGTGATGGCGCCCAACACTATAGCTAGGCAAGTCAACTAGTAATTTAAACCCATATTCAATTCTTTTAAAATTAACTGAGTAATTAAACTCTTCTTATTTGCAAGAATTAAAACCATGTGAAAATATCTGGTAAATTAAAACGACCAAGAAAATAATTAAATCAAAACGTTCTACTAGTGTGTATGCCAAGACCTGGTGTCACAAGTGTATGAACATCTATTAGCTTAGACAAAAATTATTATTAGGCACGATTTCTGTCGAGGTTGTACGGCCCGATCCAGAGTGTCGTGTACACTGTCGAGGGACGTGCGGCGCGATCCATAGATGCATCTATCCTGCCGAGGCGTTCGGCCCGCTCCACAAAAAAGAAAGATATTTTCTTATCTACCTCCAGAAGGAGAGTATATTTATTATAAGATCAATTCGAAAGGATGAATAATTTCTTTTAATAATTAATTAATTTAAACAAAAAATTAAGCATATGAGATTTTCATCTATTAATATTTTTTCCTAACAATTCACAAAATATATATCAAATAATTTTAATTAAACAAAGAATACAATTTACACAAGTAATTCATGATTTGAGTCCTAAACTACCAGAACTTTAGTATAGATAGTAGCTATGCACGGACTCTCATCACCTCGTGCGTACGCAGCCCCCACAATTAGCAATAATTATTAATTTATTCACTTATGAAGTAATTTTTCCCTCACAAGATTAGACAAGAGACTTACCTCAACTTGCTCTAATTTAATCCACTAGAAGGCCTTTTCCATGATTATCCAATTTTGTTTGGCTCGAATCTAGCCAAAATAATTTGATACAATCACTAAATATTATAGGAATCAATTCCATAAGAAAATACTATATTTTAAAATAAAAATCCGAAATTAATTCAAAAATCGTCCATGGGGCCCACGTCTCGGAATACGGCATAAGTTACGAAATATGAATGCCCATTCAACCACGAGTCTACCCATACCCAAATTACTAAATACCGATAATAATTCGGCCCTCAAATCCTCAAATTTATCCAAGAGGGTTTTCAAACTTTTCCAACTTAATTCACAAATTAAATGATAAAAACAGTGATGGATTTGGGTAATTTAACCAATATTGAGTTAAGAACACTTACCCCATTGTTTTCTCTGAAAATCTCCCAAATTCGCCTCAATCCGAGATCCAAATCGATAAAAATAAAAAATAGGACGAAGTCCTATTTTCAGAACTTAAACTCTCTGCCCAGTGATTTCTTCTATGTGATCGCGAACTTCCTCACGCAATCACGTAGCATAAATTTTTACTGCCCAGAAAATAACCCTACACGGTTGCAAACAATGCCACGCGATCGTGATGCACAAGGTTCCAACTCTATGTGATCACATCCCTCTTCACACGATCGCATAGAGCAAACGCGTGGCCTAACTCCCTCTCCAGTTTCCCCTACGTCATCGCAAACAATGCCACGCGATCGTGATACATAGACTGGCCAACCTACGCGATCGCGGACTTGCCCACACGATCGCATAGAATAAATTTTTCTGTTGCCCAATTAAGCCTACGCGATCGCAACCCCATTCACGCGGTCGCATAGAACAAAGTCACCTCTGCCCAAATTACTCTACGCGATCGCAGACGGACTTACGCGATCGCATATAAGAAAATCAGAAGAAAATTCCAGCAGCTATCAGCAATCTCCCAAAAGCCAAAAATGATCCGTTAGCTATCCGAAACTCACCTGAGCCTCTCGGGACCTTAACTAATTATATCAACAAGTCCCAAAACATCATATGAATTTGGTCGAACCCTCAAATCACACCAAACAACGCTAAAACCACGAATCATCCTCCAATTCAAGCGTAATGAAACTTAAGATTTCTAACTTCTACATTCGGTACCGAAACCTATCAAATCAACTCCGATTGACCTTATATTTTGCACACAAGCCATAAATGACATAACGAAGCTATGAAAATTTTCGAAACTGGATTCCGACCCCGATATCAAAAAGTCCATTCCCCGGTCAAACTTCCAACTTAAATTCTTGTTTTAGCCATTTCAAGCCTAATTTAACTACGAACTTTCAAATAAAATTCCGAACATGCCCCTAAGTCCAAAATCACTATACGGAGCTATTGGAACCATCAAATCCCGATTCCGGGGTCATTTTCTCAAACTGTTGACCGAAGTCAAACTTAACATTTTAAGGCCAACTTAAGGAACCAAGTGTTCCGATTTCCACCCGAACACTTTCAAATCCCGAACCAACCATCCCCGCAAGTCATAAATTAATAAAAGCACATACATGGAGTTTTATTTAGGGGAACGAGATTCTAAAAGTCAAAATGACCGGTTGGGTCATAACATTCTCCACCTCTTAAACAAACGTTCATCCTCGAACGGGTTTAGAATTGTACCTGGAGTGCCGAATAAGTGTGGATATCTTCTCCACAAGTTTTTCTCGGCCTCCCAAGTCGCTTCCTCGACTGGTTGGCCCCTCCACTCGACTTGTATTGCAGAAATCCTCTTGGCCCTCAACTGGCGAACCTGTTTATCAACGATGGCAACTGGTTCTTCTTCATAGCCCAAACTATTATCTAGTTGAACTGTGCTGAAGTCTAACACATGTGATAGGTTATCATGATACTTCCGGAGCATAGATACATGGAAAATCGGATGAACTCCTGATAGGCTGGGAGGCAAGGCAAGCTCGTAAGCAACCTCCCCAACTCGTCTCAACACCTCAAATGGGCCTATAAACCTTGGGCTCAACTTCCCCTTTTTCCCAAATCTCATGATTCCCTTCATCGGCGAAACCTTCAAGAGAACTGTTTCACCCATCATAAAGGATAAATCACCCACTTTCTGATCTGTGTAACTCTTATGTCTGGAATGCGCTGTACGAAGTCGCTCCTGAATTAATTTTACCTTTTCCAAGGCATCCTTCACCAAGTTAGTACCAAATAACTTAGACTCACCGGGCGCAAACCATCCGATGGGCGAACGACATCGCCGACCCATATAAAGCCTCAAATGGAGCCATCTCAATACTGGATTGGTAATTGTTATTATAAGAAAACTCGGGCAAAGGTAAGAAACGATCCTACTGACCTCCAAATTCAATCACACATGCCCTGAGCATATCCTCCAAAATCTGAATAATCCGCTCTGACTGCCCGTCGGTCTGCGGATGAAAGGCTGTGCTGAGCTCTACACGGGTCTCCAATTCACTCTGTACTACTCTCTAGAAATGTGAAGTAAACTGAGGGCCTCTATCTGATATGATAGAAATTGGCACACCGTGCAACCGAACTATCCCCTGAATATATATCCGGGCCAACCTCTCTAAAGTATATAGGAAGAAAGTGTGCCGACTTGGTCAACCTGTCGATAATGATCCAAACTATATCAAACTTCCGCAAGATCCGCGACAACCTAACTACAAAGTCCATATTGATGCGTTCCCATTTCCACTCTGGTATAGTCATCTGCTGAAGTAGGCCACCTGGCCTCTTAGACACCTAGCTACATACTCAACTATGTCCCTTTTCATTCGTCGCCACCAATAATGCTGCCTCAGGTCACGATACATCTTCGTAGCACTTGGATGAATAGAATACCGAGAACTGTGTGCCTCTTCTAGGATCTTTTTTCTCAGTCCATCCACATTTGGAACACATAGATGATCCTGGAGTCGCAGAACACTATCCGCTCCAATACTAACTTCCTTGCAGCAACCTGTAGTACCGTTTCTCAAAGAACCATTAAGTGTGGATCATCATACTGGCGAGCCTTGATCTGCTCAAATAGTAAAGACTGAGGTACAACACATGCAAGAACTCGGCTGGGCTCTGAAATATCCAGTCGCACAAGTCTGTTGGCGAAGGACTGAAATCTAAAGCTAATGGCCTCTCCTCTGCTGAAATGAAAGCCAAACTACCCATACTCTCCGCCTTTCTACTCAAGGCGTCTGCAACCACATTTGCTTTGCCCGGATGATATAGGATAGTTATATCATAAACTTTCAGTAACTCCATCCATCTGCACAGCCTAAAATTTAGGTCCCTCTGTTTGAACAAATGCCGCAAATTGCAATGATCAGTGTAAACTTCACAAGACACCTAATAAAGGTAATGCCTCCAAATCTTAAAAGCGTGAACAATCGCAGCTAACTCCAAATCATGTACCGGATAATTCTTCTCGCAGGCCTTAAGCTGACGTCAAGCATATACAATAACTCGCCCTTCCTGCATTAATACACAACCTAAGCCAACGCGTGAAGCGTCACGATACATTGTATACATCCCCGAACCGGAAGGCAATACTAACACTGGTGCTGTAGTAAATGCTGTCTTGAGCTTCTAAAAGCCCACCTCACAATCATCGAACCATCGGAACAGAGTACCCTTCTGGGTTAATTTGGTCAAAGGTGCTGCAATAGATGAAAAACCTTCTAGAACCAATGATAATAGCCTGCTAAACCCAGAAAACTCCTGATCTCAGTCGCCAAAGTGAGACGATACCAATTCTGAACTGCTTCAATCTTTTGGGATCATCCTTAATACCCTCGCCCGATATAATATGCCCCAAAATGCTATAGACTCTAGTCAGAATTCACATTTGGAGAACTTAGCATATAGCTTTTGTTCCCGCAACGTCTGAAGCAGCACTCTCATATGCTGCCCGTGCTCCTCCTTAATGTGTGAGTAGATCAAGATGTCATCAATGAAGACAATAACAAACAAATCAATATATGTCCTGAATACCATGTTCAAAAAATACAAAAACAATGCCGGGGCATTAGTCAAACCGAAGGACATTACCAGAAACTCATAATGACCATATCTAGTCCAGAAAGCAGTCTTAAGAACATCCGAATACCGAATTTTTAACTGATGGTACCCCGACCTCAAGTCGATCTTAGAGAACACCCTAACACCCTGCAACTGGTCAAATAGATCATCAATATGTGGCAACGGGTACTTGTTCTTAATAATGATTTTGTTCAATTGGAATTAATCAATACATATTTGCATTGTTCCATCCTTCTTCTTCACAAATAATACTGGTGCACCCCAAGGCGATACACTCGGTCTGGTGAACCCTTTGGCTAGTAACTCCTCAAGTTGTTCTTTAAATGTTTTCAATTCTTTCGGAGCCATGCGACACGAGGGATAGCTATAGGCTGGGTATCTGGATCCAAGTCAATACAAAAATCAATATCACGATCTGGTGGCATGCCTGGAAGATCTGAAGGAAATACATCAGAGAACTCCCGAACTACAGGCGCTGAATCAATAGTCAGAGTCTCTGCAGTAGTATCCTGAACATAGGCTAGATAAGCTAAACAACCCTTCTCAACTATGTGTTGAGCCTTCATAAAAGAAATAACCCGATTAAATGCACTATCAGACGAACCCTTCCACTCCAGCCTAGGCAATGCTGGAATAGCCAAGGTAACAGTCTTGGCATGACAATATAGAATAGCATGATACGGAGATAACTAGCCCATGCCCAAAATAATTTCAAAATCGATCATCTGAAGCAATAGGAGATCTGCTCTAGTTTCATAATCACAAAATGTAATAATACATGACCGGTAGATCCGATTCACAATAACAGAATCGCCCACAGGAGTGGACACATAAACAAGAGTACTCAAGGACTCACGATAAACACCTAGAAATTGAGCAAATAGAGATGACACATAGGAATATGTAGATCTTGGATCAAATAATATGGAGGCATCTTTGCCGCAAACAGAAATAATACCTGTAATCACGACATCTAAGGCCTCTGCATCTGGTCTGGCCGGAAAAGCATAGAACCGAGCTGGAGCGCTAACTGGCTGGCCTCAGCCTGACTGACCTCCACCTCTAGGACGACCCCTACCCACCTGCCCTCAACCTCTTGGTGGTTAGACGACTGGTGGAGCAACTGGTGCGGTAATCATAGGTTGCTGACCCTGTTGCACTGGTCTACCCCAAAACCTGGGGCAAAATCTCCGTATATGACTGGGATCCCCGCATTCGTAACAACTCTTCGGTACAATGGGCTGCTGACTAAGAATCTGGCCCCGGTTACCTGAATACTCACTAGAAGAACCCTGAATAGATGGTGGGCGATAAGAGCTCTCTAGTATAACACTGAAATAAGGTCGCACTGGAGCACCCCGAGGAGGCGGCGGTGCTGTATATGGGGGCCTGTTGGACTGCCCTCTCCCGAACTGACCTCTGCCCCCAGACGGAGCACCTCTGAACTCTCCAGAGTTCCTAAACCGCTTATCTCTCATAACCTGCTCTCGACTATGCTGATGCACACCCTCAATCCTCCGGGCTATCTCTACGACTAGCTCATAAGAAGTACCCATCTCAACCTCTCGAGCCATAGTGTCCTGAATGGCAGTATGTAAACCCGCAACAAACCTCTGCACTCTCTCCACCTTAGTAGGGAGTATCATAAGTGCATGGCGAGATAACTCAGAGAACCTCGCCTCATAATCGGTCACTGACATCTGACCCTACTGGAGCTTCTCAAACTGAAACCGCAGCTCTTCCCTCTAGGAGGGTGGAATATATCTGTCCAGGAATATACGGGTGAACCTGTCCCAAGTCATGGGAGGAGAATATGCTGGTCTTCTATGAAGATAAAACTTCCACCATCTACGGGCTCTGCCCTCTAGTTGAAAAGTAGAAAAGACAATCCCATGAGACTCTAATATCCTCATGTTGTATAGTCTATCCTTGCACCGATAAATGAAATCCTGGGGATCCTCATGCCGCTCAGCCCCAAAGACAGGAGGATGTAGTCTAGTCCATCTGTCTAATAGTTTCTGTGGATCATCGGCGGCAGCTGGCCTGGGCTCAGGTGTGGCTGCTGCCACTGGCCGGGCTCCACCCACGAGTAGTGCACCCTAGGTCTGATATACAATAGTTGTCTGCCCATGAGCCTATACGGTAGAGGTCTGTGCTCCCCCGCCCGCCTGAGATGTGGATGGGTCTGCCGGAAACAAACCGGCCTGAGTCATAGTGTCTATGAACCACAACATACGACCCATGACGTCCTGGAATCCTGGTGCAGATGTGAAATCCACCGGAGCTAGCTCTACCACAAGCATCTCACCCTGTTCCTCAATAATGGGATTCTCTACTGGACCCACTGGCGGCATAACTGGAATAGTCCTGGGACATCCTCGCCCCCTACCATGGGCTGGAACCCTCCCTCAGCCTCTTCCTCGACTTCTAGCAACTGGGGGAGTAGCTCTTCCCTGGTTTGAAACCTCATTAGAGCGCATTCTCACCATCTGTGAGAGAATAAGAGAGATATTTAGTAATACATCAATTGCACGATGGAATACGAAGAAAGGTAGTTTCCTAATACCCTATAACCTCTCGAAGATAAGTACAGATATCTCTGTACCGATCCGCAAGACTCTATTTGGTCTGCTCATAACTTGTGAGACCTACGTGAACCTAGTACTCTGATACCATGTTGTCACGACCCAATTTCACCTATAGGTCGTTATGGCATCCAATACTACAGCTAGGCAAGCCAAATAGTAATTTAAACCCATATTCAATTCTTTTAAAATTAACCGAGTAATTAAACTCTTCTTATTTGCAAGCATTAAAACCATGTGAAAAGATCTGGTAAATTAAAACAACCAAGAAAATATTTAAATCAAAACGTTCTACTAATGTGTGTGCCAAGACCTGGTGTCACAAGTGTATGAGCATCTAGTAGATTATACAAAAATTATAAAAACTGTCTCGAATGAAATAAACAGAATAAAAATTCAGGAAGAGGCACTAGTTGCTACAGAACGGCTCAGAAAGCAGCTCACCACTAAGCCTCCGGATAACGCGGGTGCGCACCGATATGTCCAACGATAGCAACTATCTCAGGTCCTACACAAAAACAAGTACAGCAAGTGTAGCATGAGTACGTAAACAACGTGTACCCAGTAAGTATCAAGCCTAGTCTCGAAGATGTAGAGACGAGATGCCGACTTTAACACTCACTATGGTCAATAATAATAATTGAAATAAAACTAGAATATCTAAATCAACATGACTTACAGAGTTAACAATAATTTATTTAACCAGCATAAATAATTAAATTCCTTCAAATGCAATAATTTCTAAACTATTAATTAAATTCCCAAGCTGCAATTGAAATGCCAAGGTATCGTATAATAATAATTATTATTAGGCACGATTTCTGCCGAGGTCGTACGGCCCAATCCAGAGTGTCGTGTACAACGCCGAGAGACGTGCGGCGCGATCCATAAATGCATCTTGCATCTATCCTGCCGAGGCGTTCGGCCCCCTCCACTAGAAAGGAGGGTATTTTCTTATGTACCTCCGGAAGGAGAGTATATTTATTATAAGATCAATTCGAAAGGATGAACAATATTTTTTAACAATTAATTAATTTAAACATAAAATTAAGCATATGAGATTTTCATCTTTTAATATTTTTTCCTAACAATTCACAATATATATATCAAATAATTTTAATTAAACAAAGAATATATTTTACACAAGTAATTCATGATTTTAGTCCTAAACTACCTAGACTTTAGCATAGATAATAGCTACACAGGGACTCTCGTCACCTCGTGCGTACGTAGCCCCCACAATTAGCAACAATTATTAATTTAATCACCTATGAGGTAATTTCCTCCTCGCAAGATTAGACAAGAGACGTACCTCAACTTGCTCCAATTTAATCCACTAGAAGACCTTTTCCACGATTATCCAACTCTGTCTGGCTCGATTCTAGCCAAAATAATTCGATACAATCACTAAATATTATAGGAATCAATTCCATAAGAAAATACTATTATTTTCAATAAAAATCCGAAATTAATTCAAAAATCATTCGTGGGGCCCACGTCTAGGAATAAAGCAAAGGTTAGGAAATATAAATACCCACTCAACTACGAGTCTACCCATAGCAAAATTACTAAATTCCGATAAAAATTCGGCCCTCAAATCCTCAAATTTATCCAAGAGGGTTTTTAAACTTTTCCAACTTAAATCACCAATTAAATGATAAAAACAATGATGGATTCGGGTAATTTAACCAATATTGAGTTAAGAACACTTATCCCATTATTTTCTCTCAAAATCTTCCAAAACTCGCCTCAATCCAAGCTCCAAATCGATAAAAATGGAACTTAAACTCTCTGTGCAGTGATTTCTTCTACGCGATCGTGAACTTCCTCACGTGATCGCGTAGCACAAATTTATACTGCCCAGAAAATAACCCTACGCGACCACAAACAATGCCACGCGATCGCGGTGCACAAAGTTCCAACTCTACGCGATCGCATCCCTCTACACGCGATCGCATAGAGCAAACGTGTGGCCCAGCTTCCTCTCTAGTTTCCCTTAAGCGTTCGAAAACGATGCCACGCGATCGCGATGTACAGACTGGCCCAACCTGCACGATCGCGGACTTGCCCACGCGATCGCATAAAACAAATTTTTCTGTTGCCCAATTAAGCCTACGCGATCGCAACCCCATTCATGTGATTGCGTAGAACAAAGTCACCTCTGCCCAAATTACTCTACGCGATCGCAGATGGACTTACACGATCACGTATAAGGAAATCATCAGAAAATTCTAGCAGCTCTCAATAATCTTCCAAAAGCCAAAAATGATCCGTTAGCCGTCCGAAACTCACCCGAGCCCCTCGGAACCTCAACCAATTATACAAACAAGTCCCAAAACATCATACGAACTTAGTCCAACCCTCAAATCACACCAAACAATGCTAAAACTACGAATCATCCTCCAATTCAAGCTTAATGAAACTTAAGATTTCCAACTTCTACATTCGGTACCGAAACCTATCAAATCAAGTCCGATTGACCTCAAATTTTTTGCACAAGTCATAAATGACATAACGGAGCTATAAAAATTTTTGGGACTGGATTCCGACCCCGATATCAAAAAGTCAACTCCCCGGTCAAACTTCCAACTTAAATTCTTGTTTTAGCCATTTCAAGCCTAATTTAATTACGGACTTCCAAATAAAATTCCGAACACTCTCCTAAGTCCAACATCACCATACAGAGCTACTGGAACCATCATATCCTGATTCCGGGGTCGTTTTCTCAAAATATTAACCGAAGTCAAACTTAGCATTTTAAGGCCAACTTAAGGAACCAAGTGTTCCGATTTCCACCTGAACACTTCCAAATCCCAAACTGTAATGACCTAACCGGACATTATAACTTTTAGAACCCCGTTCTCCTAAATAAAACTTCCCGTATGTGCTTTTATAAATTTATAACTTGCGGGAATGGTTGGTTCAGGATTTGGAAGTGTTTGGGTCGAAATCGGAATACTTGGTTCCTTAAGTTGGCCTTAAAATACTAAGTTTGACTTCAGTCAACATTTTGAGAAAACAACCCTGGAATAGAATTTGGATGATTCCAACAGCTCCGTATGGTAATTTCGGACTTAGGAGCATATTCGGAATTTTATTTGGAAGTCCGTAGTTAAATTAGGCTTGAGATGGCTAAAATAGAAATTTATGTTTGAAAGTGTGACTGAGGAGTTGGCTTTTTTATATCGGGGTCGAAATCCGGTTTTGAAAATTTTCATTGCTCTGTTATGTCATTTATGACTTGCGTGCAAAATTTGAGGTCAACCGGACTTGATTTGATAGGTTCCAGTGTCGTTTGTAGAAATTGAAAGCTTCAAAGTTCATTAGGCTTGAATCTATGTGTGATTCCTGTGTTTAGTGTTGTTGGATGTGATTTGAGGACTCGACTAAGTTCGTATGATTTATTAGGACTTATTGGTATATTTGGTCCGTGTGAGTTTCGGATGCTTAACGGATCATTTTTGGACTTGGCTTGATAGCTGAAGTTCTGGTCTCTGCAGGTTCTGGTTTCCTTCTATGCGATCGCGTGAGAAGGTATGCGATCGCATATGGTTAATTGGGAAGCTGAAAGTTAGTGCTATGCGATCGCATGGGCGACTCCGCGATTGTATAGGTTGGGCC
The DNA here is from genome assembly GCA_000715115.1 of Nicotiana otophora. Taxonomy (NCBI): domain Eukaryota; kingdom Viridiplantae; phylum Streptophyta; class Magnoliopsida; order Solanales; family Solanaceae; genus Nicotiana; species Nicotiana otophora. The sequence continues at coordinate 57,552 of AWOL01S0037806.1, read as the reverse complement.
AGTCTGTGCATCACGATCGCGTAAGGTTAATTGGGGGTTGTTGAGTTTTGTTCTTCGCGATCGCATAAAGTGGGATGCGATCGCGTAGTTTTGATATTTTGTGACTCGCAAACGCGTGAAGAAAGTCGCGTTCACATAGAGTAATAGAGTAGGAATGGAGGTCATGCATTTGCTCTATGCGATCGCGTGAAGAGGGCTGCGATCGCGTAGAGCTAGGAACTTTGTGCTTTGCGATCGCGTGGAGATGTACGCGATCGTGTAGAGTTAATTTGGGCAGTGGAAATTTGTGCTTCGCGATCACGTGTGGATGTTCGCGATCGCGAAGAGTAACAGCCTGGGCAGAGAGTTTAACGATTTGGAGCTTGGATTGAGTCGATTTTTGGGAAATATTCAGAGAAAATACCAGGGTAAGTGTTCTTAACTCAATCTTCGTTAGATTACCCGAATCCATCACTGTTTTTAACAATTAATTAGTGATTTAAGGTGAAAAAAATTTGAAAACCCTCTTGGATAGATTTGAGGGTCGAATTGTTATTGGAATTTAGTCATTTTGGTATGGTTAGACCTCGTGGTTGAACGGGCGTTCATATTTTGGTAACTTTCGCCGGATTCCGAGACGTGCAATTTTTGAGTTAATTTTGGATTTTATTGAAAAATATAGTATTTTATTATGGAATTGATTCTATAATTTTTGTTGACTGTGTCGAATTAATTATGACTAGATACGAGTCGATTGTAGTCGGAAAATCGAGGAAAAGGCATACTACTTGATTAAATTGGAGCAAGTCGAGGTAAGTGACTTGTCTAACCTTTTGTGGGAAAAATTTTCCCTAAAATTGGTATTGATGTGATAATTGTAATGTGATGAAAGTCGTGTACACGAGGTGACGAGTGTGTACACGGGCTAAATGTGAAAGATAATATTTTTAAATTGTGTAGATCACTGTTGCATATTAATTAAATTATTAAATCTTGTTATATTCTCCATCATTGAATTGATTTATATACTTTAAATTTGTTCGACCTTCTCCTGCTAATTATATACCTGAAGGTGAAATTTCTTTAATCTAAAATATTATTAAAAAGGAAGTATTTTACATTTAAAAATTTGATATTTAAAATAAGGTAGTAAATTTGTGAATCATTATATTTGCTGAATATTTTGTGAGATTTTTGTACTAATTTTGATGCAGCCGTGAGCTCTTTATTGTAGAAAAATAGTACCATGAATTATTTTGGCATGAGCCGTGAGCTCTTTATTCTAGAAAAAATATTGTTGTTGATTTATTTTGGCAAATTGGAATATTTGGGCATTGTAGGTGCAAATTGTGATATATTGTGATATTGATACACATGCGTTGGTATAAGGTCTGGGTATTGAAACGCATGTGATGGGATAAGGGTGACTTGATACGCGTGGCTAGTAGGGGAATCTACTAGAAGTCATGCAGTGTGATAAGGATGGCTAAAACGCGGGATGCAATTTCAGAAAAAATATTTTCTTTAAAATAAATTGTGAAGGCTCCCGCGGTGATATAAGGAAATAAGATATTGTGAATGTATTTATGATTTGGGACTACGAGGCGGTACCTCGGGAGTGCCCTTGTTGATATTGATTTATGGCTGCAGTTGCCTTTGATTATGGTTGTGATTTTCTTGAAGTTGAAAAGAATTCTGTTTTGTTTCAACGAGGTATTAATTGCCATTATTTGGTATAATTAAATGGTAACATACTAGTTGATTCATTTCCATTGTCATTTTATCTTATTATATTGTTGAACATTTTACCACGCCATTATTTATTGTTTTCCAGTAGGGCCTGACCTGACCTCGTCACTACTCTACCGAGGTTAGGCTTGGCACTTACTGGGTACCGCTGTGGTGTACTCATACTACACTTCAATACATCTTTTTGTACAGATTCAGGTATATCCTATCAGACCAGGCATCGGTAAACTAGATGTACGAGGAGACTTCGAGGTATATCTGCCAGCGTCCGCAGACTACAGAGTCCCCTTCTATCTTACTATGTTGTCTTCCTTATTTGCTTTAGACTCTGATGTATAGAGACATAGAGAATAAATTCTTAGAAGCTTGTGACTTATTTCTACCGGGTTTTGGGAGTTGTAATTGTTTGAATTGTAGTTTATTTGTTTCAGATATCTATTATTATTCTGCATTGATAGGCTTAGCTAGTCTTAGAGACTAGGTGCCATCACAACTTCTAACAGAGGGAATTTGGGGTCGTAACAAGTTGGTATCAGAGCTCTAGGTTCATAGGTGTTATGAGTCACAAGCAGGTTTAGTAGAGTCTTGTGGATCGGTACGAAAACGTCTGTACTTATCTTCAGGAGGCTATGGACTGTTAGGAAAATATCCACTTCTTTGATTCCTTATCGTGCGCAATTGTTGACTTCAAAGTTCTAAACCATTATCTTTCTATTCTCTCACAAATGGTGAGGACACGTATAACTGGATCCGATGATCAGATACCTACGCCCCCTGTTGGAGCCACAAGAGGCCGGGGTCGGGGCAGAGGCCGAGCCAGAGGCTGAGGAAGACCACGTGGTGCAGTCAGAGCACCTGCACGAGCTACTGCAGCAGAGCCACCAGTAGCTCCAGTTGGAGAGGAGTCACCTCAGACGCTTGTTACTACTCCTACACTTCAGGAGACTCTTCCCCAAATTGTGAGCATGTTTGGCACTCTAGCTCAGGCAGGGTTAATTCCACTTGCTCCTGCCACATCTCAGGCCAGGGGAGGAGCACAGACTCCCGCCGCCCGTACTCTAGAGCCATTGGACAAAGTTGACCATGCCCTAGAGATTATACTAGTTGCCCCAGTTCGGCCTAAGATTAGGACAGCAGTTTTAGAGGGGGAACAACTCAGGCTCGAGAGGTATAAGAAGTACCACCCTCCCACTTTCAGCGGTTTAGCTTCAGAGGATGCTCGGAGTTTTCTGGAGGAATGTCACCGTATCCTTCGTACTATGGGTATTGTGGATTCTAGTGGGGTTTCTTTCACGGCATTCTAGGTTAGAGGAGCAACCTACTAGTGGTGGCGGGCATATGAGTTGGATAGTCCCGCTGAGGCATCTTCACTCACTTGGACTCAATTTTCAGATATATTCTTAATGAAGTATGTTCCTCAGAGTCTTAGAAATGCATGGCGCACAGAGTTTGAGCAGCTGCGCCAGGGTTCTATGACCGTGTCAGAGTATGCAGTCCAATTTAGTGAGTTGGCTAGGCATGCACCAGCCTTAGTTGCTACTGTTCGAGAGTGGGTTCATAGATTTACTAAGGGTCTCTACCCTAGTATCAGATTCAGTATGGCCCGAGAGCTAGAGATGGACATCACATACCAACAGGTGGTGTCAATTGCTAGGAGATTGGAAGGTATACGGACTCGGGAGAGGGAAGCTAAGAGACACCGAGATTCTGACACATATAATAATTCTCCTTCCCCCGTTGCAGCCCGTCATGGTAGAAGTTATATGAGCCATCCTAATAATTCAGTACTTCCAACTTCTAGTGGTATTCCGGCTACTCCCAGACCTCAGGTTCCATATTATGCACTGCCAGTGTCTACTGTACCTCCTATACGGTGTGTTTTCAGCGGGAAGTCTAGTCGATCAGGCCCGAGTCAGTCCCAATAGCCACGTCCTCCGAGGGCTTATTTTGAGTGTGGTGACACTCGTCATATAGTGAGGGATTGCCCCAGATTTAGGAGGGGTGCACCTCCGCAGATTTCTCAGGCCCCACCTATTCCATAGGGCCCTCAGGCTTCTTTGGCCATGATTACTACACCAGTTGCCACTCCACCTGCACAACCAGCTAGAGGTGAATGTCGGACAGGTAGAGGTCGCCCTAGAGAGGGAGGCCATGCCAGATATTTTGCCCTTCCTGCTAGGACAAAGGTCATTGCATCCGATTCTGTTATCACATGTATTATTCCGGTCTGTCATAGAGATGCATCAGTCTTATTTGATCCAGACTCCACTTATTCTTATGTGTCCTCTTATTTTGCCCCGTATCATGTAATTCCTTGAGTTCTTCTGTTTATGTATCCACACCTGTGGGTGAATCTATTATTGTGGACCGCATGTATCGGTCACGTTTAATTGTTATCAGTGGTTTCGAGACAAGAGCTGATTTATTATTGCTCACTATGGTAGATTTTGATATTATTTTGGGCATGGACGGCTTGTCGCCCTATCACGCTATTCTTGATTGTTACGCCAAGATGGTGACGTTGGCTATGCCAGGTTTACCGCGGCTAGAGTGGAGAGGTACCTCAGATCATTTTCCTAGTAGGTTTGTTTCATTTCTTAAAGCTCAACGAATGGTTGAGAAGGGGTGTGATGCGTATCTGGCCTATGTGAGAGATGTTAGTATTGATACTTCTACAGTGGAGTCAGTTCCTGTAGTAAGGGATTTTCCTGATGTATTTCCAGCGGATCTTCCGGGTATGCCACCCGACAGGTATATTGACTTTGGCATTGATTTGTTATCAGGCACTCAGCCCATTTCTATTCCACCATATCATATGGCCCCAGCAGAGTTTAAAGAATTAAAAGAACAGTTACAGGAGTTGCTTGATAAGGGTTTCATTTGGCCCAGTGTATCGCCTTGGGGTGCTCCTGTCTTATTTGTAAAGAAGAAGGATGGTTCTATGCAGATATGTATTGATTACCGCCAGCTGAACAAGGTTACAGTGAAGAACAGGTATCCATTGCCATGTATTGATGACCTATTTGATCAGTTTCAGGGTGCCAGAGTGTTTTCTAAGATCGACTTGCGTTTAGGCTATCATCAGTTGAAGATTCGGGAGCCATATATCCCGAAGACTACTTTCAGCACTCGGTACGGTCGTTACGAGTTCCTTGTGATGCCCTTTGGGCTGACCAACGCTCCAGCAACATTTATGCATTTAATGAATAGTGTATTTCAGCCCTATCTTGATTCTTTTGTCATTATGTTTATTGAAGACATTCTAGTGTATTCCTGGAGTCGGGAAGATCATGAACATCACCTAAGGACTGTGCTTCAGACTTTGAGAGAAAAGAAGTTATATGCACAAATTTTCAAAGTGTGAATTCTGGCTTGCTTTAGTGGGATTTTTGGGCCATATAGTTTCGTGCGAGGGGATCAAGGTAGATCCGAATAAGATTGAAGCAGTGCAGAGTCGGTCCAGACCGTCCTCAGTTACGGAGATCCGGAGTTTCCTTGGTTTGGCAGGGTATTATCGCCGATTTGTAGAGGGTTTCTCTTCTATTGATGCATCTATGACCAAATTTATCCAGAAGGGTGCTCCGTTCAGGTGGACCGAAGAATGCGAGGAGAGCTTCCAAAAGCTCAAGACATCTTTGACTACAGCCCCAGTATTCGTATTACCTACAGGTTCAGGGTCTTATACTGTGTATTGTGACGTGCCGCGTATTGGTCTCGGCATAGTGTTGATGCAAGAAAGTAGGGTGATTGCCTACGCGTCCAGACAGTTAAAGGTACATGAGAATAATTATCTGGTCCATGACCTTGAGTTAGAAACTATTGTTCATTCCTTGAAGATTTGGCGGCATTATTTTTACGGTGCCCATTGTGAGGTCTACACCAATCACCGGAGTCTACAACATTTGTTTAAACAGAATGATCTTAATTTGCGGCAGCGAAAATGGTTGGACTTGCTTAAGGATTATGATATCACCATTCTCTATCATCCCGGGAAGGCTAATATAGTGGCCGATACCTTGAGTCGTAAGGCGGAGAGTTTGGGCAGCTTAGCATATTTACCGGTAGCAGAGAGGCCTTTAGCCTTGGATGTTTAGGCCTTGGCCAACCAGTTTGTCAGGTTGGATATTTCTAAGCCGAGCCGAGTTTTGGCTTGTGTGGTTTCTCATTCTTCTATTTATGATCGTATCAGAGAGCGTCAGTAAGATGGACTCCATCTACTTGTCCTTAAGGATACAGTTCAGCACGGTGATGCCAAGGAAGTCACTATTGGAGATGACGATGTATTACGGATGCAGGACAGGCTATGTGTGCCTAAGGTAGATGGTTTACGTGAGTTGATTCTCCAGGAGGCTCATAGTTCGTGGTACTCCATTCATCGGGGTGCTGCAAAGATGTATCAGGGCTTGAGACAACACTATTGGTGGAGGCGGATGAAGAAAGACATAGTTGAGTATGTAGCCCGGTGTCTAAATTGTCAACAAGTGAACTATGAGCATCAACGACCGGGTGGATTGCTTCAGAAGTTAGAGATATCCAGAATGGAAATGGGAGCGGATCACTATGGATTTCGTTGTTGGACTTCCACAGACTTAGCAGAAGTTTGATGAAGTTTGGGTGATTGTGGATAGACTGAGCAAGTCTGCTCATTTCGTTCCCGTGATGACTACCTACTCTTCCGAGCAGTTGGCTCGAATCTATATTCACGAGATTGTTAGACTTCACGGCATACCAGTATCTATCATCTCTGACCGGGGTACACAGTTTACATCACGGTTCTGGAGGGCAGTACAGTGTGAGTTGGGTAATCGGGTAGAGTTGAGTACATCGTTTCACCCTCAGATGGACGGGCAGTCCGAACGCACTATTCGGATATTGGAGGATATTCTTCGTGCGTGTGTGATAGATTTTGGGGGTGCTTGGGACCAGTTCTTACCACCTGCGAAGTTTTCTTACAACAAGAGTTACCAGTCGAGCATTCAGATGGCTCTGTATGAAGCCTTGTATGATAGGCGATGCCGGTCTACAGTGGGTTGGTTCGAACCAGGTGAAGCGAGACTATTGGTACAGACATGGTTCGGGATGCCTTGGAAAAGGTTAAGTACGATTGACCTCAACTTTTGCACACAAGTCATAGATGACATAACAGCTATGAAACTTTTCGGAACTAGATTCCGACTTTGATATCAAAAAGTCAACTCCCCGGTCAAACTTCCAACTTAAATTCTTGTTTTATCCATTTCAAACCTAATTTAATTACGAACTTCCAAATAAAAGTTCGAACACGCTCCTAAGTCCAAAATGACCATACAGAGCTAATGGAACAGTCAAATCCTGATTCTGGGGTCGTTTTTTCAAAATGTTGACTGAAGTGAAACTTGGCCTTTTAAGGCAAACTTAAGGAACCAAGTGTTCCGATTTCTACCCAAATGCTTCCAAATCCCGAACCAACCATCCCCGCAAGTAAATAATTATTAAAAGCACATACGGGAAATTTTATTTTAGGGAGCGGGGTTCTAAAAGTTAAAATGACCGGTTGGGTCATTACATTCTCCACCTCTTAAACAAACGTTCGTCCTCAAACGGGTTTAGAATTATACCTGAAGTCTGAATAAGTGTGGAAATTTGCTCCGCATTTTTTCCTCGGCCTCCCAAGTCGCTTCCTCGACTGGTTGGCCCCTCCACTGGACTTTTACTGCAGAAATCCTCTTGGATCTCAACTGGCAAACCTGTTTATCAACAATGGCAACTGGATCCTCTTGATAACCCAAGCTATTATCTAGCTGAACTGTGTTGAAGTCTAACACATGTGATAGGTCGGCATGATACTTCCGGAGCATAGATACATGGAAAACCGGATGAACTCCCGATAGACTGGGAGGTAATGAAAGCTCATAAGCAACCTCCCCAACTCGTCTCAACACCTCAAATGGGCCTATAAACCTTGGGCTCAACTTGCCCTTCTTCCCGAATCTCATAATTCCCTTCATCGGCGAAACCTTCAAGAGAAATTTTTCACCTACCATAAATGATAATTCACGCATTTTCTGATCTGCGTAGCTTTTCTGCCTGGACTGTGCGGTATGAAGTCGCTCCTAAATCAACTTTAAGGCATCCTTCAACAAATCAGTACCATATAACTTAGCCTCACCTGGCTCAAACCATCCGATAGGCGAACGACATCATCGACCATATAAAGCCTCAAATGGAGCCATCTCGATACTGGATTGGTAACTGTTATTATAAGCAAACTCGGCTAAAGGCAAGAAATGATCCCACTGACATCCAAAGTCAATCACACATGCCCTGAGCATATCCTCAAAAATCTGAATTGTTCGCTCTGACTGTCTGTTGGTCTGCGGATGAAAGGCTATGCTGAGCTCTACACGGGTCCCCAATTCACTCTGTACTGCTCTCCAGAAATGTGAAGTAAACTGAGGGCCTCTATCTGATATAATAGAAATTGGCACACCGTGCAACCGAACTATCTCCTGAATATAAATCTGGGCCAACCTCTCTGAAGTATACGTAATCACAACAGGAATAAAATTTTCCGACTTGGTCAACTTGTCAACAATGACCCAAACTGCATCAAACTTCCGCAAGGTCCGCGGCAACCCAACTACAAAATCCATAGTGATACGTTCCCATTTCCATTCTGGTATAGTCATCTGCTGAAGTAGGCCACCTGGCCTTTGGTGCTCATATTTAACTTGCTGGCAATTTAGACACCTAGCTACATACTCAACTATGTCCTTTTTCATTCGCCTCCACCAATAATGTTGCCTCAAATCACGATACACCTTTGTAGCACCTGGATGAATAGAATACCGAGAACTGTGTGCCTTCTCTAGGAATATGTTTCCTCAGTCCATCCACATTAGGAACACATAGACGATCCTGGAGTCGCAGAACACCATCCGCTCCCATAGTAACTTCCTTGGCACTACCCCGTAGTACCGTTTCTCGAAGAACCATTAAGTGTGGATCATCATGCTGGCGAGCCTTGATTTGTTCAAATAATGAAGAATGAGCTACAACACATGAAAGAACTCGGCTGGGCTCTAAAATATCCAGCCGCACAAGTCTGTTGGCCAAGGACAGGATACCCAAAGCTAATGGCCTCTCTTCTGCTGAAATGAAAGCCAAACTACCCATACTCTTCGCGTTTCTACTCAAGCCGTCTGCAACCATATTTGCTTTGCTAGGATGATATAGGATAGTAATATCATAATCTTTTAGTAACTCAAGCCATCTGCGCTGCCTCAAATTTAGGTCCCTCTGCTTAAACAAATGCTGCAAACTGTGATGATCAGTGTAAACTTCACAAGACACCCCATAAATATAACGCCTCCAAAACTTAAGAGTGTGAACAATCGCAGATAACTCCAAATCATGTACCTGATAATTATTCTCATTGGGCTTCAGCTGACGTGAAGCGTATGCAATAACTCGCCCTTCCTGCATTAAAACACAACCTAAACCAATACGTGAAGTTCACAATACACTGTATACATCCCCGAACCGGAATGTAACACTAACACTGGTGTTGTAGTCAATGTTGTGTTGAGCTTCTGAAAGCTTGTCTCACAATCATCGGACCACCCTTCTGGGTTATTTTGGTCAAAGGTGCTGTAATAGATGAAAAACCTTCCACGAACCAATGATAATAACCTGCTAAACCCAAAAAACTCCTGATCTCAGTCGCCGAAGTAGGACGATGCCAATTCTGAACTGCCTCAATCTTTTTGGGATCAACTTTAATACCTTCGCCCGATACAATATGTCCCAAAAATGCTACACACTCTAGCCAGATTTCACATTTGGAGAACTTAGCATATATCGTTTGTTCCCACAATGTCTGAAGCACTACTATCATATGCTGCTCATGCTCCTCCTTACTGCTCGAGTAGATCAAAATGTCATCAATGAAGACAATGACAAATGAATCAATATATGGCCTGAATACCCTGTTCATCAGATCCATAAATGCTGCTGGGGCATTAGTCAAACCAAAGGACATTACCAGAAACTCATAATGACCATATCTAGTCCAGAAAGCAGTCTTCAAAACATCCGAATCCCGAATCATTAATTGATGGTACCCCGACCTCAAGCCGATCTTAGAGAATACCCTAGCACCCTACAACTGGTCAAATAGATCATCAATATGTGGCAACGGGTACTTGTTCTTAATAGTGATTTTGTTCAATTGGCGTTACTCAATACACATTTGCATTGTTCCATCCTTCTTCTTCACAAATAATACCGGTGCACCCCAAGGCGATACACTCAGTCTGGCGAACCCTTTGGCTAGTAACTCCTCAAGTTGTTCTTTTAATTCTTTTAATTCTTTCGGAACCATGCGATATGGTGGGATAGATATAGGCTGTGTATCTGGAGCCAAGTCAATACAGAAATCAATATCACGATCAGGTGGCATTCCTGGAAGATCTGAAGGAAATACATCGGAGAACTCCCGAACTACAGGCACTGAATCAATAGTCGGAGTCTCTTCAGTAGTATCCCAAACATAGGCTAGATAAGCCAAACAACCCTTTTCAACTATATGTTGAGCCTTTATAAAAGAAATAACTCGATTAAATGAACTAATAGACGAACCCTTCCACTCTAGCCTAGGCAAAGATGGAAAAGCCAAGGTAACAGTTTTGGCATGACAATCTAGAATAGAATGATATGGAGATAACCAGTCCATACCCAGAATAATTTCAAAATCGGTCATCCCGAGCAATAAGAGATCTTCTCTAGTTTCATAACCACAAAATGTAATAATACAAGACCCGTAGATCCAGTTAACAAAATCTGCTAGTCTGCGAAGAACATAAGACTGCCACCATCTACGGGCTCTGCCCTCTAGCTGAAAGGTAGCAAAGTCTACCCCATGAGACTCCAATATCCTTATGTTGTACAGTCTATCCTTGCACCGATCAATGAAATCTTGGGGATCCTCATGTCGCTCACCCCCAAAGACAGGAGGATGTAGCCTAGTCCATCTGTCAAATAGTTTTTGAGGATCAGCGGCTACAGCTGGCCTGGGCTCAGGTGTAGCTGCTGCCACTGGCTGGGCTCCACCTACGGGTAGTGCACCCTGGGTTTGATATACAGCAGCTTCCTGTCCATGAGCCTGTGCGGTAGGGGTCTGTGCTCCCCCGCCCGCCTCAGATATGGTTGGGTCTATCGAAAATAAATTGGCCCGAGTCATATTGTCCATGAACCACAGCATACGGCCCATGACATCCTGTAATCCTGGTGCTGATGTGAAATCCACCGGAGCTGGCTCTGCCACAGGCACCTCATCTTGTTCCTCAATAATGGGATTCTCTGCTGGACCACTAGCGGCATAACTGAACAGTCGTGGGACGTCCTTGCCCTCTACCACAGGGTGGAGCCCTCCCTCGGCCTCTACCTCGGTCTCTAGCAATGGGGGGAGTAGCTCTTCCCTGGTCTGGAACCTCATTCGAGCGTGTTCTCACCATCTGTGAGAGAATTAGAGAAGGATATTTAGTAGTCTATTAATTGCACGATGGAATATGAAAAAAGGTAGTTTCCTAACACCCTATAGCCTCTCGAAGATAAGTACATATGTCTCCGTACCGATCCGCAAGACTCAATTAGGTCTGCTCATAACTTGTGAGACCTACATGAACCTAGTGCTCTGATACCATGTTGTCACGACCCAATTTCACCAATAGGTCGTGATGGCGCCCAACACTACAGCTAAAAAAGCCAACTAATAAGTTAAACATATATCGATAAAATTTAAATCCAAGAATAATAATAAGACACCAAATTCTACCAATGTGTGTGCCAAGACCTGGTATCACACGTGTATGAGCATCTAGTAGATTATACAAAACCTCTAATACTGTCTGAAATAAAATTAGTCGGTAGCTGCAGAACGGCTCAGAAAGGCAGCTCACCACTATGCCCCTAGATAATGTGGGTGTAAGACGATAGGTCCCCAACTAGTACTTGCCTCAGGTCCTGCACAAAAAGTGCAGCAAGTGTAGTATGAGTACGTAAAGAACGTGTACCCAGTAAGTATCAAGCATAATCTCGAAGTGGTAGAGCCGAGATGGCCGACGTTGACACTCACTATGTGTCAATAATAATAATTGAAATAAAACTAGAATATCTAAATTAGCATGATTCACAGAATTTACACTAATTTATTAACCAACAAAAAATAATTAAATTCCTTCAAATGCAACAATTCTCAATATATTAATTAAATTCTTTCAATTCAAATAATTTCTAATTTATCAATTAGTCACATTTACAGGAATAACAATAATTCCTTAACAAGCAGGAATAGCAATTCTTTAAATTCCAAAGATTTTTAATTTATCAATTAGATTCGCAAGCTGAAATAAACTATCAAAGTATCGTGTAATTATTATTATTAAGCACGACTTCTGCCGAGGTCGTACGGCCCGATCCAGAGATTCGTGTACACTGCCGAGGGATGTGCGGCACGATCCATAGATGCATCTATCCTGCCGAGCCGTTCGTCCCGCTCCACAAAAAAGGAGGACATTTTCTTATGTACCTCCGGAATGAGAGTTTATTCATTGATAGATTAATACGAGAGGATGTACAATTTTATTTAACAATTAAATAATGTATACAGAAAAATTCAGCATATGAGATTTCCATCCTTTAATTTTTTTATCTAAAAGTTCACAATATATATATATATTTATATATATCAAATAATATTAATTAAACACAGAATATGATTTACAGAAGTAATTCATGCTTTGAGTCTAAGCTACCCGGACATTAGCATTAATAGTAGCTACGCACGGTCTCTCGTCACCTCGTGCGTATGCAGCCCCCACATTTAGCAACAATTATTACTTTAATTACATATGGGGTAATTTCCCCCTCACAAGATAAGACAAGAGACTTACCTCGTTTTGCTCAAATTTAATCCACTAGCGGGCCTTTTTTCCTCAATTATCCAACTTCGATTGGCTTGAATCTAACCAAAAATAATTCGATACAATCATTAAAATTTATAGGAATCACTTCTATAAGAAAATACTACATTTTCAATAAAATCCCGAAATTAATTAAAAATTTGTCTGTGGGTCCTACGTCTCGGAATCCGGCGAAAGTTACGAAATATGAACGCCTACTCAACCACGAGTCTGCCCATACTAAAATTACTAAATTCCGATAACAATTCGGCCCTCAAATCCTCAAATCTATCCAAGAGGGTTTTCAAGCTTTTCCAACTTAATTCACCAATTAAATGATAAAAATAGTGATGGATTCAGTAATTTAACCAATATTGAGTTAAGAACACTTACCCCGTTGTTTTCTCTGAAAATCTCCCAAATATCGTCCAAATATGAGCTCCAAATCGTTAAAAATGGAAAATGGGACGAAGTTCCATTTTCAGCACTTAAACTCTCTTCCTAGTAATTTCTTCTACGCGATCGCGTAGCACAAATTTTTCTGCCCAGAAAATAACTCTATGCGATCGCGGAAAACCCCACGCGATCGCGAAGCACAGGGTTCCGACTCTACGTGATCGCATCCCTCTTCACGCGATTGCGTAGCACAAATGCGTGGCCCAGCTTCCTCTCAAATTTCCCTTACGCGATTACAAACAATGACACGCGATCGTGATACACACGCTGGCCCAACCTACGCGATCGCGGACGTGCCCACGCGATCGTAGAGAATAAATTCCCAGCTGCCCAATTAAGCCTATGCGATCGCAACCCCATTCACGCGATCGCGTAGAACAAATCCACCTCTGTCCAAATTATTCTACGTGATCGCAGACCAACTTACGCGATCGCGTATAAGAAAATCAGAAGAAGATTCCAGCAGCTATCAACAATCTCCCAAAGGCCAAAAGTGATCTGTTAGTCGTCCGAAACTCACCCGAGCCCCTCGGGACCTCAACCAATTATACCAATAAGTCCCAATACATCATACGAACTTAGTCGAACCCTCAAATCACACCAAACAACGCTAAAATCACCAATTATCCTCCAATTCAAGCTTAATGAAACTTAAGATTTCCAACTTCTACATTCGGTACTGGAACCTATCAAATCAAGTCCGATTGACCTCAAATTTTGCACACAAGTCATAAATGACATAACGGAGCTATAAAAATTTTCGGAACTAGATTCCGACTCCGATATCAAAAAGTCAACTCCCCAGTCAAACTTCCAAACTTAAATTCTTATTTTAGCCATTTCAAGCCTATTTTAACTACGGACTTCCAAATAAAACTCCGAACACGCTCCTAAGTCCAAAATCACCATACAAAGCTATTGTAACTGTCAAATCCTAATTTCGGGGTCATTTTCTCAAAATGTTGACTGAAGTCAAACTTGGCCTTTTAAGGCTAATTTAAGGAACCAAGTGTTCTGATTTCAACCCAAACGCGTCCAAATCCGAACCAACCATCCCTGCAAGTCAATAATCATTAAAAGCACATACGAAAAGTTTTATTTTAGGGAGCAGGGTTCTAAAAGTTAAAATGACCGGATGGGTCATTACAAGTGGTGAGCTACTTTCTGAGCCGTTCTGCAGCAACTAGTGCCTCTTCCGGAATTTTTATTCTATCTATTTCATTCCAGACAATATTTATAATTTTTGTATAATCTACTAGACACTTGTGACGCCAGGTCTTGGCACACACTCTAGTAGAATGTTTTAATTTAATTATTTTCTTGGTTATTTTAATTTACCAGATTTTTTCATATTGTTTTAAATCTTGCAAGTAAGAAGAGTTTAATTACTCGGTTAATTTTTAAAGAATAGAATATGGGTTTAAATTACTGGTTGGGTTGCCTAGCTGTAGTGTTGGGTGCCATCACAGCCTATAGGTGAAAGTGGATCGTGACATGTCATATTTCGGTTGCTAATGCTCCAAATAGAATAAAATCCATGAGGAACAGAGTCTTTGACACGCAAGAAGTGTAACAGACCAATCGGTTCCAAAGATAAAACTCCTTGAAGAAGGATAGGAGCAAATGATAAAGATGGTCATACTAAGGAGGCAAGTGCTCTAGAGGAGCACCACTGGCATAACACTTCATAAGACCTCATGGGAGAGGCTCAGGTACCTGAAAGTAATGAGATCTCAATAAGTTATGCCTTTATTTAGTGATAATGGAATCGATATAAAATGATCGTCGACGATGTTGTTAATATAGTATAGCGCTCAATATTACTAATATGGACGAGGATCTTGAGCTCAAATTTGTCATGGAATGTAGACAGATAAATGATTGTCCAATAATAAAAAATAAAAAAATACGCAATAATTAAGATTGATTTCACCTGAAAAATGTGAAGTTAGACGGATAGTCCTAATACCTGAAAGTATAAAGCCAGTGGAGTTATAAATATGTTCTTGTGCGAAAAAGGTCAAGTCGATAGACATAAAGACGACTTGTTACACAAGAAGATTAGTAAATATCTTGGCATTGATTATATAGAGACAAGTTCTTCTGTGGTGGATGTAGTCATTTCAGGTTTTAATCTGGCAATACATGAAAAACTTGTTATGCGTATAATGGAAATCATTGAAGGATTTAAATTGTTCTGAAGCATATTAAGGTTTTCAAGAAATTTATTAAATAAATATTCAAAAATCATTATATGGATTAAAACAATCAGGGCGCATGTGGTATAATCGGCTGAGTGAGTACCTATTGAAAGAATGGTACAAGAATGATTCAATATGTCCTTATAAAAGGATCTGAATTTGTTTTAATCGCTGTGTATGTCGATGATTTAAATATCATTGGAACTCCCGGTGAGCTTCCTAAAGCAATAGACTGCTTAAAGAAAGAATTTGAAATGAAAGATCTTGGAAAGATAAAATTTTATCTTGGTCTACAAATTGAGTATATGACAAATGGAATTTTTGTCCATCAATTAGCATACACTAAAATGATTTTAAAGCTAATCTATATGGATATATAAAGTACACCCATTGAGTACCCCGATGGTTGTGATATCACTCGATATAAATAAAGATTCATTCCGACCTCATAAAAATAATGAAGAGCTTCTTGGTCCTGAAGTACCATATCTTAGTGCAATTGGTGCACTAATGTATCTTGCTAACACTACAAGGCCTGACATAATTTTTTCAGTTAATGTCCTGACAAGATATAGCTTTGCTCTTACAAGGAGATATTGGAATGTAATCAAACACATATTGCGGTATCTCAAAGGGGACTACCGATATGGGCTTATTTTATGGCTATGCGTTTACATGTGGAGGCACTGCCATATATTCGCGATCGACTAAGCAATCAATCATGGCTAATTCATCTAATCATGCTGAGATAATTTTTATTCATGAAGCAAGTCGAGAATGTGTATGGTTGAGGTCTAAAATACTTCTTATTTGAGAAAAATGTGGTTTGAAGTGTGACAAACTACTTATAATTTTGTACGAAGATAATGCAGCATGCATAACCCAATTGAAGGGAGGATTCATAAAAGGAGATAGGACAAGACACATTTTACCAAAGTTATTTTTCACACATGATCTTCAAAAGAATGGTGATATCAATGTGCAACAGATTCGTTCAAGTAATAATATGGATGATTTGTTCACCAAATCTCTACCGATGTCAACCTTCAAGAAACTAGTATACAAGATTGGGATGCGAAGGCTCAGGGATGTGAATTGATGCTCTCATCAGGGGGAGTTAATACGTATTGTACTCTTTTTTCCTTACAAGGTTTTTGTTCCACAGGATTTTCCTTGCAAGGTTTTTAACGAGGCAACCAAAAGGCGTATTTCTAAACATGTGTACTCTTTTTCCTTCATTGAGATTTTTTCTCATAGGGTTTTTTCATAATAAGGCTTTAACGAGTTATATTATCTATGGACATCCAAGGGAGAGTGTTATAAAAAAATTAAATTATGATGGATGTCTACTCTTCTCCATTATCTCCATAACTCTCAATACTCTAATAATTATGGAGTTATGATTGTAACTCCATAACCTCCTCCATGATATTCCTCTCAAATGCTTAATGACATGTTCAATGACATATTTTGCAATAGTGATTCTTCACTTTTCATGCCTATATAAAGGCCTTGTGATAGATAGAAAAATACACACAATTAAAGAAGAAAATCTCTTCCTTCTCTCTATCTCTATTTCTTGTTTATGTTTTACTAAATTGCTTTTATTTCATAACAATATTTCTTGTTCATGTTTTACTAAATTGCTTTAATTTCATAACACATCCACTTTATTTTTTTATTGTATTTTGTCCTGTGGTCTGCTAGTGGCATAGCTTGTTAATGCATAATTAAAGAATTGTCCGAATATGTAGACAATCCATATAAACCTAGTGCATCTATCTTTTAATGGTTACTCTAATTAACACATACTCTTGTGAATACTTTAGAAAAGATCCAAGCCAAAATGTATGCAAATTATGTTTACATAATCCAATTCCTTATAATGCAATTAAAACTTGATAATATAAATTCAAGCATAATGCAATTGGATATTTGGGAATAGAATATTTAAACTAAATTTTGAATTAACTCTAAAATATTTGGATCTTTGTGAAAAGTTTTGATAAATGCGTTTAAGAAAGATATTATTAAAACAAGACATACTATTTTTAATAATTATTGATAAATTGATCAGAGAAGAAGTACTATTATTTATCATTTATTATTAAAAATAAAAAAACATCCGACTGAAAAGGAATTCTTACAGGAACTTCTAGAAAGGCAAGAGCATCGCCTCTCCACAAATCTCGGGTGCTACTTAAAACATTTAGAAAGTTTTTGAAGAAAAACAATATACATACACATAATTGTTTTACTAAAGGCAGCGTTTTGTTTTTCTCACTCAAGTAACGAATGAATAGAGTTCAAATTGGATATTTAGTTGCATACTAAAAGGACATAACCTTTCAGAGAAGACACTTAAAATTAAATTAGCTTTTATTGTAATAAATATTAAATTTTAAGAAGGTACTTTAGTAATTTAACTTTTTAGTTTAGCTCTTCCCACTTTTATAATAGTATAGATAAATAGATAAATAGATATATGGTTTCTTTTAATTAGAATTTTAATAAGTAAACTTTAGAATCTTTCTTAGTATCATTTAAAGTACATGTAAATATTTAGTTTTTCTATATTGTAAGAAATGTTGGTTAATCTTCTTATCTCTATAATTTAATTTATCATCTAAAATAAAATATAAAAAATATAAAAAATGAAGTGAAGTTATCGTCAAAAGAGACAAAAATCTGATTTTTAATTTAGCTAACTTCCCCATTTTTGCTAAATTCCCCATTTTTCTCCAGCACTTCTCACGTCCTCCCCTCATAATTGCCCCATGTTACCCACTCTTTAAAATATGCACACACTCACTTTATTTTATTATTATTGTTAAAATTCAAACAATTCCTAACTAACACCCATGATTCCCTTCTCCCAAAGTGTAACGATCCGACCGGTCGTTTTGCTTTCTAGATCCCCGTTCCCCTAAATAAGACTCTCCGTATGTGCTTTTACTATTTTATGAATTGCGGAAATTGTTAGTTCGGGCTTGGAAGGGTTTGGATTGAGATCGGAACACTTAGTTCCTTAATGTTGGCTAAAAAGGGCCAAGTTTGACTTGAGTCAACATTTTTGAGTAAACGACCTCGGAACCGGGATTTGACGGTCCCAATTCCGTATGATAATTTTGGACTTGGGCGTATGTTCGGATCGGGTTTTGGATGACCCGGGAGCGTTTCGACGCTCAATATTGAAAGTTGGCACATTGAACGCTTTAAAGTTCTTTATATTTGGTTTGGAATAGGTTTTAGTGTTATAGAGGTCCGTTTGGGATTCCGAGTTAGGGAATAGTTTCGTATGGTGATTTAAGACTTGCACGCAAAATTTGGTGTCATTCCAAATAGTTTAAGTATGATTCGACCCGTTCAGAGTACATTGGAAGAACCTAAAGTTCATAAATTGATTCGAATCGGTTTGGAGTATGATTCTTTGTTTTGATGTTGTTTTAAGCATTCTGAGGATTCGAGCGAGTCCATCTTATGTTTATGAACTTGTTGATATGTTTGGGCGAGGTCCCGGGAGTCTCGGGTGCTATTCAGACGATATGCGGATCAAGTTTGGACTTGAAGGAATGACTAAACAGTAGAGCTTCTTGTGCAATCACACCTGCGAGGAGCCAGCCGTAAGTGCGAGCTCGCAGGTGCGAGCGTGTGGCCGTAAAAGCAGTTTTGGGCGAGTTGGTTGTGGCCCGAAGAAGCGAAGGGATTTTCGCAGAAGTGGCCTCGCTTTTGTGAAGGAAGGGCCGGCCAGGCTTGGGTCGCAGATGCGAGAGGCGAGTCGCAGAAGCGGGCTCGCAGGTTCGGTGCCCTTTCCGCCGGTGCGCCAAGTGCTGGGCTTAGGGTGTTCCGCAGAAGCGGACCTTTGTCCGCAGAAGCGGCGTCGTAGGTGCGACCTAAGGTCCGGAGATTTGGAACTACTGGTGGGAGTGAGGTCTTTTAATGTCGGAACATAGGCCATTTTGAGTTCACTTATTACACTTCTTGGGCGATTTTGGAACTTCAAAGAGAGGGGTTTCAACATGGCTATTGAAAGTACATAATTCCTACCCAATGTAAGTTTAATACATATATTATGGGTAGATTGTAACATGAACAATAGTTGAAATTATGGATTTAGTTGGAAAACCTAGGTTTTGATAAAAATGAGATTTAACCACGAAAATGATTATGGCATTGGGTGAAAATTATATATTTGAGTTCGTGAGGTCACAGGTAACGTTTATCATCAAAAATTTCGGGAATCCAGGCACATGGGCCCGAGGGTGAATTTTAGAAATCTTCCAATTTAGGTTGGGGTAATTACTCTAATAGTTAAATTATGAACTTTTGAACATGTATTGAATAATTTACTTATCATTTAACTAGTTTCAGATTGTTCTGCACCGAGTTGAGGCTTTAGAACGAATTTGTGGGCCGAAAAGTGAGCTTTGAGACGAGGTAAGTCTCTTGTCTAGCCTTGTAAGAGGGAATTTACCCCATAGGTAATTTAAATTACTATTTCCTTCTAATTGTGGGGGCTACGTACGCACGGGGTGACGAGAGTCCATGCGTAACTACTAATCATGCTTATATACGAGTAGTTTAGGACCCAAATTATGAAATACTTGTAATGTATGCACCCTACTTGTTAATTAAAGTGCCTAACTTTTATTGGAATTTGATAAAAAATTCGTAAAGACCAAACTTCACTTACTTTGAGTTTTGGCAGGTTACTTGACAGTTAATGACAATTGTGCTGCATTGCGTATAAACTTTGTGATAGTTTTTATATTGGTGATTCCTAAAATTTTCTCTCTTCTTATGGAGCTGGCCGAACGCCTCGGCAGTATAATAGATGCATCTATGGTTCGTTCCGCTCGACCCTCGACAGTGTACATGTTATTCTAGATTGGACCGTATGACCTAAGCATAAATCGTGCGTGATAATGTTTAGAGCCCGAATACACTTGATGCGACTTTTATGACTTAAGAGCTTATAATTAATTTAATGGCTTGATATTATTGAAGTAGTCATTATGTTATTATTATTTGTTGTTACTCATTTACCATATGCCCATTAGAATTTTTGTATTTATTATTATTGGCCCGTAGTAAGTGTCAAAGTCGACCCCTCGTCACTACTTCTTCGAGGTTAGACTGGATACTTACTGGGTATGTGTTATTTATGTACTCACGCTACACTTCTGCACTAATCGTGTACGATCCGAGGCAGGTGCATCTGGCAGTCATACCGGTGCGTGCCACCGATACCCCGAGGCTTAGTGGTGAGCTTCTTCCTGAGCCGTCCTACGGCACCTAGAGTATCTCTTTTGCATTTAGTTCCTGTTTACTTTATTCAGACAATAGTTAGAGTTTTGTTTATATTCTACTAGTTGCTCGTACACTTGTGACACCAGTTCTTAGAACACATACTAGTAGACTTTATGGTTTTGGAGTAATTATTTGACTGCTATTGCTCACTCATCAGTCCTCGTTTACTTTATTAAATTTACTACTTCTTATTTTCTTAATAATAGAATTTCATTACTTGGAAATTTATTAAAAAGGCAATTTTCCTGATTAATTCATTGCTGGCTTGCCTAGCAGTAACGTTGGGCGCCATCATGGCCTATAAGAGAAATTGAGTCGTGACAACATGGTATCAGAGCTCTAGGTTCACGTAGGTCTCACAAGTTATGAGCAGGCCTAATCGAGTCTTGCGGATTGGTGTGGAGACCTCCATACTTATCTTCAAGAGGCTATAATGTTTTTGGAAACCACTCTTTCTTCATCTCCTATCGTGCAGTTGATGTTGTACTAAGCATCTTTCTTTTATTATCTCATAGATGGTGAGAACATGCGCAGCTGATGTACCCGATCATGGAGGGGCATCTCCCCCCATTGCTAGAGGCTGAGGGAGAGCTCTAGACCGAGGTAGTGGACGAGGGCGTCCTAGAGTTGCTCCAGTTGTACCACCAGTGGATCCAGTAGAGGAGCATCTCATTGAGGAGCAAAGCGAGGTGCCTGTAGCGGGGCCAGCCCCAGTGGATTAGATGTCTGCACCAGGATTCCAAGAGGTCATAGGCCATATGCTGCGGTTCATAGATTCTATGACTCAGGCTGGTTTGTTTCCAGTAGACCCATCCACATCCCAAGCGGGAGGGGGAGCACAAACCCCAACCTCGCAGGCTCCTGGGCATGCAGCTGCCGTATATCAAACCCGTGCACGCTACCTACCGGGTAGAGGCCAGCCAGTTACAACAGTCATACCTGAGCCCAGACCAGCTACGGCCGGCGAGCCACAGAAGCTGTTGGACAGATGGACCGAGCTTCATCCTCTTGTCTTTGGAGGTGAGCGACATGAGGACCCTTAGGACTTTATTGATCGGTGAAAGGACAGACTACACAACATGAGGATATTGGAGTCCCACGGGGTGGACTTTACCACCTTTCAGCTGGAGGGCAGGGCCCGTAGATGGTGGCAGTCCTATCTTCTTGGCAGACCAGTAGGTTCTCCTCCCTTAACTTGGGATTAGTTCACACGTGTCTTTCTGGATAGGTATATTCCACCCTCTTAGAGGGAAGAGTTTCAGTTTCAGTTCAGGCAGCTCCAGCAGGGTCAAATGTTAGTGATCGACTATGACGTGAGATTCTCTGAGTTGTCTCGCCATGCACTTATGATACATCCAACTGATGCAGAGAGAGTGCGGAGGTTCGTTGCATGTTTGCATTCAGGTATCCAGGCCACTATGGCCTAAGAGGTTGAGATGAGGGCTTCTTATGAGCTGGTTGTGGAGATAGCTCGGAGGATCGAGGGTGTTCGCCAGCGGAGTCGAGAGCAGATACCGCGAGACAAGCAGTTTTATTATTCTGGAGGGTTTGGTGGTGCTCCATCTGGGGGCAGAGGTCAGTTCGTGAAGGGCTAGTCTAGCAAGCCTACATATCCAGCATCGCCGCCTCCTCGGGTGCTCCGGTGCGGCCCTATTTCAGTTCCATTCTAGAGAGCTCCTACCGTCCACCAACTATTCTGGGTTCCTCGAGAGTGTATTCAGGCCATCAAGTCAGCAGTCCACTATTTAGAGAGGTTGTTTCGAGTGCGGGGATCTTGGTCACGTGAGGAGGTTTTACCCAAGCTTCAGGGCAAGGCAGTATAACATGGTTCTTAGCCTAGGATTAGAGTGCCAGCTGCGGCACCGGCCGTCCGACCGCCCAGAGGTGGAAGGTAGGTAGGTAGGGACCATTCTAGAGGTGGAGGCCAGTCAGGTGCAGGCCAGTCAAGTGAAGGCCAGCAAGTCGGTGCTCCAGCTTGGTTCTATACTTTCCCAGCCAGACCAGATGTAATGGCCTCAGATGCCGTGATCACATGTACTATTTCTGTCTGCGGTAGGGATGCTTTGGTACTATTTGATGCAGGGTCTACATATTCATATGTGTCATCTCTGTTTCCTCATTTCCTGGGTGTTCCTCACGAGTCCTTGGGTACTCCTGTATATGTGTCCACACGAGTGGGCGAATCTGTTATTGTGGATCAGATCTATCAGTCCTGTATCGTGACTTTCTATGGTTATGAGACTAGAGTGGATCTTCTATTGCTTGATATGACCGACTTTGAGTTCATCCTGGGCATGGATTGGTTGTTTCCATATCACACCATACTTGATTGCCATGCAAATATTGTTACCTTGGCGATGCCAGAGTTGCCTAGATTGGAGCGGAAGGGCTCGCCTGTCAGTACACCCAGTCAGATTATCTATTTTATGAAGGCTCGACACATGGTTGAGAAGGGTTGTTTGGCTTATCTAGCTAATGTTCGGGATATGGCTGCAGATACTCTGGCGATTGATTCAGTGCCCATGGTTCGAGAATTCTCTGATGTGTTTCCTTCTGATCTACCAAGCATGACACCAGATCATGATATCGATTTTTGTATAGATTTGGCTCCAGGAACCCAGCCTATCTCTGTTCCACCGTACCGCATGGCTCCGAAAGAGTTCAAGGAATTGAAAGTACAACTTGAGGAGTTACTAGCAAAGGGTTTCGTCATACCGAGTGTGTTGCCTTAGGGTGCACCGGTGTTGTTCGTGAAGAAGAAAAATAGGACTATGCGGATGTTCATTGATTATCGCAGTTGAACAAAGTTACCATTAAGAACAAGTACCCATTGCCGCGTATTGATGATTTATTTGACCAGTTGCAGGGTGCTAGGGTATTGTCTAAGATAGACTTGAGATCGGGGTACCATCAATTGAAGATTCGTGATTCGGATCTTCCGAAGATGGCTTTCCGGACTAGATGTGGCCACGTTGAGTTTCTAGTGATGTCCTTCGGTTTGACTAACGCCCTGGCGGTGTTTATGGATTTGATAAACCGGGTGTTCAGGCCATATATTGATTCGTTTGTCATTGTTTTCATTGATGACATTTTGATCTACTCGCGTAGCATGGAGGAGCACGAGCAGCATTTGAGAGTGGTGGTTCAGATCTTGCGGGAACAAAAGCTATATGCTACGTTTTCCAAGTGCGAGTTCTGTTTAGCTTCCGTGGCATTCTTGGGGCATGTTGTATCTGACGAGGGTATTAAGGTAGATCCCAAGAAGATTAAGGCAGTTTAGAGTTGGCCTCATCCTACCAAAGTGACTGAGATCAGGAGCTTATTGGGGTTAGTAGGTTATTATTGCCGATTTGTGGAGGGATTCTCATCTATTGCAACACCTTTGACTAGATTGACTCAGAAGGGTGCTCTGTGCTGGTGGTCCGATGATTATAAGGCGAGCTTTCAGAAGCTCAACACAACTTTGACTACGACACCAGTTCTAGTGTTGCCTGCTGGTTCAGGGATGTATACTGTGTATTGAGACGCTTCACACGTTGCTCTGGGTTGTGTATTGATGTAGAAGGGCGAGTTATTGCATATGCTTCACGTCAGCTGAAGCCCCACAAGAAGAATTACCATGTGCATGATTTGGAGTTGTCCGCGATAGTTCATGATGTTAAGATTTGGAGGCATTATCTTTATGGTATGTCCTGTGAGGTTTACAATGATCATCGCAGTTTGCATCATTTGTTCAAGCAGAGGGATCTCAATTTGAGACAGCGCAGGTGGCTTGAGTTGCTAAAAGACTATGATATTACCATCCTTTATCATCCGGGAAAGGCGAATGTGGTTGCGGATGCCTTGAGAAAAAAAGCAGAGAGTATGGGTAGTTTGGCATTCATTGAAGCAGAGGAGATACCATTAGCTTTGGACATTCAGTCCTTGGCTAACAGACTTGTGAGGTTGAATATTTCAGAGCCCAGTCGAGTTCTTGCATGGGTCGTCGCTCAGTCTTCATTATCCGAGAAGATCAAGGCTCATCAGTTTGACGATCCACACTTGTTGGTTCTTAGGGAGACGGTACTACGGGGTGGTTCCAAGGAGGTTACTATTGGTGAGAATGGTGTTCTACGACTCTAGGGTCGTCTATGTGTTCCTAATGTTGATGGGTTGAGGGAAAGATTTTAGAGGAGGCACACAATTCTCGGTATTCTATTCATCCAAGTGCTACGAATATATATCGTGACTTGAGACAACATTATTGGTGGCGGCGGATGAAGAAGGACATAGCTGAGTATGTGGCGAGATGCCTAAATTGCCAACAGTTTAAGTATGAGCATCGGAGGCCAGGTGGCCTACTCTAGCAGATGATTATACTTGAGTGGAAATGGGAGCGCATCACTATGGACTTCGTAGTTGCGCTGCCGCGGACCTTGAGGAAGTTTGATGCAGTTTGGGTTATTGTCGACAGGTTGACGAAGTCATCACACTTCATTCTAGTGGTGACTACGTATTCTTCAGAGAGGTTGGCCTAGACTTATATTTAGGAGATTGTTAGGTTGCATGGTGTGACTGTTTCCATAATTTCAGATAGAAGCCCTCAATTTACTTCTCATTTCTGGAGAGCAGTACAGAGTGATTTGGGGACCCGGGTAGAGCTTAGCACAACTTTTCACCCGCAGACTAACGGGCAGTCGAAGCGGACAGTTCAGATCTTGGAGGATATGCCTAGAGCATGCGTGATTGACTTCGGAGGGCACTGAGATTTATTCTTGCCTTTGGACGAGTTTGCTTACAATAATAGTTATCAATCCAGCATCGAGATGGCTCCATTTTAGGCTCTATATGGTCGGCGATGTCGTTCGCCCATCAGATGGTTTGAGCCCGATGAGGATAAGTTATATGGTACTGATTTGGTGAAGGATGTCTTGGAAAAGGTGAAGTTGATTCAGGAGCGACTTCTCACAGCATAGACAGAAGAGTTACGTGGATCAGAAGGCACGTGATTTATCATTTATGGTGGGCGAGAAAGTTCTCTTGCAAGTCTCGCAGATGAAAGGGATCATGAGGTTCAAAAAGAAGGGAAAGTTGAGCCCAAGGTTCATAGGTCCATTTGAGGTGTTTAGGCGAGTTGGGGAGGTTGCTTATGAGCTAGATTTGCCTCCAAGTCTATCGGGCGTTCATCTAGTTTTCCATGTATCTATGCTACGGAGGTATCATGCCGACATGCCGTATGTGTTAGACTACAACACGGTTTAGTTAGATGAGAGCCTGGGTTATGAGGAGGAGCTAGTTGCCATTATTGACAGACAGGTTCACCAGTTGAGGTCCAAGAATATTTTTGCAGTGAAGGTTCAGTGGAGGGGTCAACCAGTAGACGAGGCGACTTGGGAGACCAAGGAGGACATGCGGAGCACACATACATACTTATTCGGCACTCCATGTATGATTCTAGACCCATTAGAGGACGAACGTTTGTTTAAGAGGAGGACAATGTAACGACCCGACCGGTCATTTTGCTTTCTAGATTCCCGTTCCCATAAATAAAACTCCACCCTATGTGTGCTTTTACTATTTTATGACTTGCGGGGATGGTTAGTTCGAGCTTGGAAGGGTTTGGGTTGGAATCAGAATACTTGATTCTTTAATGTTGGCTAAAAAGAGCTAAGATTGACTTGAGACAACATTTTGAGTAAATGATGTCGGAACCAGGATTTGACGGTCCCAACAGGTTTGTATAATAATTTTAGACTTGGGCATGTGTTCGGATATGGTTTTGATGACCCAGGAGCGTTTCGACGCTCAATATTGAAAGTTGGCACATTAAAGGCTTTAAACTTCTTTAAATTTGGTTTGGAGTAGGTGCGTTTCGGCGCTCAATATTGAAAGTTGGCACATTGAAGGCTTTAAAGTTCTTTAAATTTGGTTTGTAGTAGGTTTTGGTGTTATCGAGGTCTGTTTGGGATTATGAGCATGGGAATAGATACTTATAGTGATTTAAGACTTGCATGCAAAATTTGGTGTCATTCCGATTAGTTTAAGTATGATTCAACGCGTTCGGAGTAAATTGGAAGAACCTAGAGTTCATAAGTTGACTCGAATTGGTTAGGAGTGTGATTCTTCGTTTTGAGGTTGTTATATGCATTTTGAGGATTCGAACGAGTCCTTTTTATGTTTATGAACTTGTTGGTATATTGGAACGAGGCCCCGGGGGCCTCGGGTGCTATTCAGACGATGCGCAGATCAAGTTTGGACTTGAAGGAATGGCTGCAGCAGCAGAGCTTTTGGTGCAATCGCACCTGCGAGGAGCCAGCCGCAGGTGCGAGCTCGCGGGTGCGAGTGTGTGGCCGCAGAAGCGGGTTTGGGCTAGTTGGCTGTGGCCTACAGAAGCGGAGGGATTTTCGCAAAAGCGGCCTCGCTTCTGCGAAGAAATGGCCGCAGGTGCGAGGAAGGGCCGTCCAGGCCTGGGTCGCAGATGCGAGAGGAGAGACGCAGAAGCGAGCTCGCAGGTGTGGTGCCCTTTCCGCAGGTGTGCCCAGTGCTGACCTTGGGCGTTCTGCAGAAGCGGACCTTTGTCCACAAAAGCGGTGTCGCAAGTGCGACCCAAGGTCCGCTGATGCGGAATCATCGGTGGCAGCGAGGTCTTTTAATGTCGGAACATAGGACATTTTGAGTTCATTTATTACACTTCTTGGGCGATTTTGGATCTTTAAAGAGAGGGGTTTCAACCTAGCTATTGAAGGTAAATAATTCCTACCCAATATAAGTTTAATACATAGATTATGGGTAGATTTTAATATGAAAAATGGTAGAAATTATTGATTTAGTTGAAAAATCTAGGTTTTGACAAAAATGAGATTTAACCACTAAAATGATTATGGTATTGGGTGAAAATTATATATTTGAGTTCGTGAGATCATGGGTTACATTTATCTTAGAAAATTTTGGAATTCGGGCACGTGGGCCCGTTAGTGAAATTTAAAAATCTTCCGATTTAGGTTGGGGTAATTACTCTAATAGTTAAATTATGAACTTTTGAACATGTATTGATTAATTCACGTAAAATTTGACTAGTTTCGGATTGTTCGGCACCGAGTTGAGGCTTTAGAACGAATTTGTGGGCCGGAAAGTGATCTTTGAGACGAGATAAGTCTCTTGTCTAGCCTTGTAAGAGGGAATTTACCCCATAGGTGATTTAAATTACTATTTCCTTCTAATTGTGGGGGCTACGTACGCACGAGGTGACGAGAGTCCATGCGTAACTACTAATCATGCTTATATACGAGTAGTTTAGGACCCAAATTATGAAATACTTGTAATGTATGCACCCTACTTGTTAATTAAAGTGCCTAACTTTTATTGGAACTTGATAAAAAATTCGTAAAGACCAAACTTCACTTACTTTGAGTTTTGGCAGGTTACTTGACAGTTAATGACAATTGTGCTCCATTGCGTATAAACTTTGTGATAGTTTTTATATTGGTGATTCTTAGAATATCGTCTCTTCTTGTGGAGCAGACCGAGCGCCTCGGCAGTAGAATAGATGTATCCGTGATTCGTGCCGCTCGACCCTCAACAGTGTACACGTTATTCTGAATCGGACCGTACGACCTTGGCATAAATCGTGCGTGATAATGTTTGGAGCCCGAATACACTTGATATGACTTTTATGACTTAAGAGCTTATAATTTATTTAATGGTCTGAGATTATTGAAGTAGTCATTATGTTATTATTATTTGTTGTTATTCATGTACCCCATGCCTATTAAAATTTTTGTATTTATTATTATTGGCCCGTAGTAAGTATCGAAGTCGACCCCTCGTCACTACTTCTTCGAGGTTATACTGAATACTTACTAGGTACATGTTGTTTATGTACTCACGCTACACTTCTGCACTAGTCGTGCACGATCTGAGGCAGGTGCATCTGGTAGTCATACCGGCACGTACCACCGATACCCCGAGGCTTTGTGGTGAGCTGCTTCATGAGCCGTCCTGCAACACCCATAGTCTCTCTTTTGCATTTAGTTCATGTCTACTTTATTTTAGACAGTAGTTAGAGTTTTGTATATATTCTACTAATTGCTCAGGCACTTGTGACACCAGGTCTTGGAACACAGACTAGTAGACTTTATGGTTTTGGAGTAATTATTTCACTGCTGTTGCTCACGCATCAGCCTCCGTTTACTTTATTAAATTTACTACTTCTTATTTTCTTAATAATGAAATTTAATTACTTGAAAACTTATTAAAAAGGAAAATTGCATGATTAATTCACTGTTGTCTTGCCTAGCGGTAACGTTGGGCGTAATCACGACCTATAGGAGAAATTGAGTCGTGACACAATGCTCCCATTTCCCCAACTTCATCACTATCTCCATATTTATTTTTCTAATATATCTCACCAAAGATCCATCCCACACTCCCACTTCCATACATCCGTCACACACACACATTCTATATATAGCACAGACACACTTTAGTAAAACAAAAAGGAAAAAAAAGTTAGAGGAAGAAACAAAGAAGTTTGAAAAAGAAAAAGTTTAGAAACGAGATTTTAGAAAACAGGAGCAATTGAATAAGATAAAAAATAGCAACATAAGAGAAAAGAACACCGTTCTTAGAGTACGAATTTACTGGAAGATATAGTTTGGTCGATTTCTTCTGTTCGAAGCCGAAATTGGGGATTATTCGAGGTTTTAATTTTGCGGATTCGAAAGTTAACTATTTTCAATTTTGGAAATCATTGGATTGTAGTTATTTATCTATTGTGAAATTTTCGCAAAAGGTAATATTCAATCTCCTTGTTAGTTCAATGATAATATTATGATTTAAGCATGAATGCGTGTTAATATTTGTATTAATTTCCTTAAAAGTTTGTTGAACACAAATGTTATTTTGTGCTTATTTGGTATCTGATTCATCGTCGTCTATCTCTACAATTTAGTGTATGTAGTGTTCTAAAAATTTATCTCTAGTTCTTTTTGATTCGAATCACCTTCGAAGTTCAGTCCATAAATATGTCATGAATAAATCTAGGTTTGAACGCTTGGTTAAATAATACTTGAAGTTATCTTTCTATTAATTTTTCCCAGTCATTCTTTTAAATAGGCTGTAACGATCTGACTGGTCGTTTTACTTTATAGATCCCCATTTTCTTAAGTAATGTGTTTTTACTATTTAATGACTTATGGGGATGGTTGGTTTAAGTTTGGAAGGGTTCGGGTTGAAATCGGAATACATAGTTCCTTATTAGTGGCCTAAGGTGGCCAAGTTTGACTTGAGTCAACATTTTGAGTAAACGACCTTAAAACCAGGAATTGAAGGTTCCTATATGTTCGTATGATGATTTCGGATTTGGGCGTGTGTTCGGATCGAGTTTCGGATAATCCGAGAGCGTTTCGGCGCTTAATGTGGAAAATGGTTCATTGAAGATTTCTAATTCTTTAAATTTGATTTGGAGTAGTGTTGCACCCTATTTTGCAAAAGACAAAACAAACTACAACCTATGGTACTCTAGAAGGTTGATTAAAGTTTAGAGTCACCAAGTAGCATTTAAGGTATACTAGGACACCTATACTACACTATACGATGTATACTAAATTATGATCTGCAAAACTATTGAGATTCTAGGTAAGGGTTCAAGTTATCTCGAGGGGAAGGTGTTAGGCATCCCTCAAGATCCACAAATATAGTTTCTGTGAACTCGATCAAATAAGGGAGGTTCAAGTAAATAATCACTACTATTCACAAAGAATTCAAATAAGAGGGTGATTAACATGTATCCAAACGAATAATTAAATACATAATAGATCATGTGCAAATAAAGTATGCCATTGACTTTGTGTTTTGAAAATGAAATGATTAAGGTATATCGAATCATATAGAATATATGAAGTTTACAAAGAGTTATGTTTTGAAAGAATAGACTAAGTGTGAAAATTAATTTCGACAAAGAATGATTAAATATGTAACAAGAATGGAGTATGAAAAGTATTAAAAATATATTAAAGAATCGTATCCTAGTGTGAGTTGAATAATATAAAAGAATTATTCTTAAAAACTACATAATGGCTCAAAGAATTTAAACAAAGATTTAAATTTTACAAGAATAAGATTAAAAGAATCTACTTGTGATTTGAAGACAAAACTTTGAATGAGTGATTAAATTACGAGAGAACATGCACTAAGGAGTAAAGTGAAAAGAAAAGGAATGATTATTTGCATATGAGTAATTTGACCAAAGGAAAAAAGTGTGAAAATATTAGCATGAATGAGTAATTGTTAAAGGAATGAAAATATAAAATATTATGTAGTGATATGTGGAATGTTTATAAATTAACAAAATGAATATTAATTAAAGGATACACTTTGGAAGTTTTTGATTATGTGCAAATATTAACTATTTGAGTAAAAGCTAGAAACAGAAATTTACTCTAAATAAGAGTGAAAAAGAATAATCCTAGAACAATCTTAGTAGATAATGGATGGAATGAGTATGGTATAGAAAAAATGTATCAAAATGTTTATGACATAGAAAATTATCCTATCAATACAAAGAAATATTCTCACTAAAAAAGAGTTATCGCACAATAAGTAACTAAAGACCATCTCTCGAGTCATGGTCTTGAAACATAAATTATGAGTCAAACCCGAATGACCACAAGGCCCAAGTCGCTCAAAGAAAAGTACAATATTTCAATTCTAATGTATTTACATATTATATCTACTAAAAATGTATTAATTGGAGAATAATTTACATATAGAGAGGTCCGAAAGGCATGCTAGTATAGCTTTAAGAAAATACGATAAAATAATTTGTTTCTATTTTCATGAAAAGAGGATGATGTCACGACCCAATTCCTACTATAGATCGAGATGACGCCGAAAGTCGCCGTTAGGAAAGCCAACGGTGAACTACTAACTTAATTATTCCTTTTATTATTTTCAAAATCGTGAATTTTTATCAAATAGAGAATTTAGCGCATTAAAATAATGGAAACTTATAATTTAGGTAGAAATAATAATAAAACTGTTTCAATGCTAAGCAAGACCACAAAACATATTTTAGAACATCTCAAACCCGATGTCACAAGTACATGAGCGTATACTAAAGAGTGCAATAATAATACAATATCTATCTGGAATATAAAATAGACAGGATGAGGTAAATAAATAAGATGGAGATCCGTGGGCTGCGATGCGTAGCGTAGAAAGCAGCTTACCATAAAGTCCCCTCAGCAGTTGCGCCTACGCACCAAGATGGCCACCAGATGAACCTTGTAACGACCAGACCGTTCATTTTGAGCATTTTCGCTTTGCTCGGTAGTTTGAGGATATGAGTAGCATCGTATAATATACAATGACTTATGTGAATCGTCGGTTTTGGTTTTCAGGTTATTCAGAATCGATAAGGAAGAAGGAAATTTGTGATTTAAGCTTTAAGATGGAAGAGTTGACCAAGTTTGACTTTTGTCAATTTGACCCCGAAATAGAGTTTTAATGATTCCGATAGGTCCGGATGGTGATTTTGGATTTTGGCGTATGTTCGAATTTGCATTTGGATATCTCTAGAAGGATTCGACGCTAATCGGCAAAAGTTAGAAATTTAAAGGTTTAAAAAGTTCATAAGCTTGATCGGGAGTTGACTTTGATGATATAGGGTTTGGATTGTGGTTTCGGGAATTTGGGACATGTGTGCAAAATTTGGGTCCATTCCAGGTTGATTTGATATGTTTCGGCGCGTGTTTTGGAAGTTGAAAGATGCAAGTTCATTTAAGTTTTATTTGAGGTGTGATTCATCGTTTCGATGTTGTTATGTGTGATTTGAGGCCTC
Organism: Nicotiana otophora; assembly: GCA_000715115.1. Classification (NCBI taxonomy): domain Eukaryota; kingdom Viridiplantae; phylum Streptophyta; class Magnoliopsida; order Solanales; family Solanaceae; genus Nicotiana; species Nicotiana otophora. The sequence continues at coordinate 25,099 of AWOL01S0037806.1, read as the reverse complement.
GAGTAGATCCGTATTATGTTATGGGACTTGTTAGTATATTCGGATGAGGTCCCGAGTGACTCGGAGTAGTTTCGGACGTGGTTCGGATTATTTTTCCTCTTGATGCCTTGTTGAAGAGCTGCTGGTACTAGTGTAGCCGCATCTGCGGAGTCTTGGCCGCAGAAGAGACTTCACAGATACGGGCTGTCCATCACAGAAGCGAGAAGAGGGTGGGGAGAGGAAGACCGCAGAAGCGGCGATTTGGAGTACATATGCGGATGCGCAGGTGCAAAGTGATGGAGCGCAGGAGCGAGGTATCGCGCAGGTGCGGTTGGTGGCTCGCACCTGTGATGCCGCAGAAGCGGATACTTTGTCTGCAGGTGCGAGAGGTCGACTGGCTAGTGGAGTCCGCAGAAGCGGAGCTCGTGTCGCAGAAGCGGCTTTTGTGTCCGCAGAAGCGAAAATAACTGGGCAGAAGCTTTAAATCGAGGGTTTGGTCATTTTGTTCATCTTTTGAGATGTGGGACTCGGATTGAGTCAATTTTGGAGGAAAAGTTCATCACAAGGATTGGGGTAAGTGTTCTAAACTCGGTTTTGATTATATTTCGACATTTTTCCTCCGTTTTTTGTAATTGGATTATGAGTTTTAAAGAGAGAATTGGGGCATTTTGTCTAAAATTTCATAAAGTAAATTTTTGAGTTTTGAACGTCGATTCGGAGTCGGATTTGGGTGAAACTAGTATGGTTGGACTCATAATTAAGATTCGACGTTTATCATTTGGAATTGCTTCCTTGGGGATTTATTTGATGTATTTGAGTTTCTTTTGGCTAATTTTAAGCTGTTCGGAGGTCGGTACGCACGGGATGGCATTGCAGAGCATCATTTGGCTTGCTTGGTATTGGATGTGCCTTGTTCAAGGTAAGTAATACTTCTAAACTTGGTGCTGAAGGTATGAAATGCCAAATTACGTGTTATGTGTTTTGTTTTGAGGTGACGCACATGCTAGGTGACAGGCGTGTAGGCATGCACCGTGTGAATTGTGACTCCGTTATTTCTCTGGTACTGTGTAGTTACTTGATCTTATCTGTAACCATGAAATCTCTACGTACTAGAGCTTTGAGCTGTGATCCATGTTAGAAACCATGTCTAGGCTACATGCTTATTCTGTTGGGACCCACTGAGGTCATTCCGGCTGCTGAGTTATTTGTTTACATTGCTATTTCATACTCAGTCATGTTCATTCATTTCATATCATATCTCAGTCTCTGTTGCTATATATTGACACATCATATCATCATTTTTGGGCTAGTTTCATGGCATTGTGAGCCCGAGCGACTGGAGAGATTGATGACCGAGTGAGGTCGAGGGCCTGATTGTGAGTAATATTATGGGATCGGGCTGCACGCTGCAGAATGTTATATTGATTTTTACCTGGATCTGGCTTATTATGTCGCTTGGGCTGAAGGAGCCCCTCCGGAGTCTATACACACCCTAAGTGAGCGCAGTTATTATATATATATATATGTATGTGTGTGTGGGGGGGGGATCGGGTTGCACTCTGCAACGAGCCTTATGGCAATATATATGTGGACCGGGTTGCACGCCACAACGAGGCTTATGGCTATATATATGTGGATTGGGTTGCATATCGCAACGGGCCTTATGGCTATATGTAGATCGGGCTGCACGCCGCAGCAGGTATTGAAGTGCTGGGTGATTGAGTGTGCTGAGTATTGAGCATGGTGAGGGAGAGTGCGAGATAGTGAGATTGAGTACTCTGAGAGTGTGAGTACATGTGTTCATCACTGAGATGCATTGCATTTGACATGCGTACTTGAGACACATGCATAAAGATGTTTCTCCTTCATCTACCCTATCTTGGGGACATTCATGATTTTACATGTATCTTGACATGTAGGCGTAGAGATGTACTTTCTTTATGCTATCTGAAAATAAAATATCTTATTTATTGTTGAAAGGGTTTTGGACAAATCACAGTTTTCAAACTTACTTATGCGTTTTGGATTTTCGGTGAAAGGCCTGGGATTTACTATTATACTTGAAAAGCATGTCTATTTTTCCGTAACTGTGAACGAGTTTAGCATCCTACCTCTGAGTTATTTTCATGTACCCTTTTATTATATTGTTATGGACTGTTGTTGGTTATTGGAGTTGGACTCTGACCCTTGTCCTAGCTTGTCACTACTTTCCACCTAAGGTTAGGTCTGGTACTTATTGAGTACATGGGGTCGGTTGTACTCATACTACACTTCTGCACCTTGCGTGTAGATGTTGGATGCTGATGTTGCTGTGATCGACGGGAGCTAGATTTGAAGACATAAATGCGTTCCGGTTGTAGCTTCTTCTTGTTCATGACAGCCTTATATTTATAAAAATCTATTTATGTACATTTCAGACAGATGATGTATTTATTTCATACCACCTTTGTAAATTCTATTCTTAGAAGCTTATGATTTATACTACCAGTCCTTGGGAAATTTTTGTTCTTAATTGTCTTATCAAAATTTTATTGGAATTGGATAGTTGTTAATTGGCTTACCTGGCGGATTGGGTTAGGTTCCGTCACGACTAGTTGGATTTTGGGTCATGCCAAGGTGGTATCAGAGCTCTAGGTTCATAGGTTCTACAGGTCATGAGAAAGTGTCTTGTAGAGTCTTTCGGATCGGTATGATGACGTCCATACCAATCTTCAAGAGGGTACAGGGCATTTAGGATAAACTTCCCATCTTTCTTTCCTTATCGTGCGATATTGAGTCAGCTTGAAGCATAACTCTTTGAATTCCTTACACGCATTCGTATGCGCATATGAGCGCTCGGTATCAGTTGTACATCACTGGCTTGTGATTCCATGGATGAGGTGCGAGATGTGATCTCTGTGTGCTGATGATGGGCCAGTCTGGAGGACTTGAAACCGAGTTATGACTGTAGCTTGAGCGCGTGGATTTTAGTTGTGTGAGTACGTGCTTTTGGACTTATATGTCTGGTAGCATCCTGTTACACCCCATATTTTTCTTACGTGAAAGTACGCCATAAATAAATTGATGAAAGCTCTGAAATGAGATGTTACATCCCGCATTTTCGTATGTTAAAGTTTCGTCATAAGTTAATCGACATAAGTCCGGGAATGAGATTATTTTGAGATTTTAAGCAGTATGCTATTTCAAATAAGTGATGAGTAAATTCGTGAAGGAGAAAGGGTAAGAAAATCGAAGAAAATGAGTTTCGTCAAAGTTTGGCGATTTGGGATAAAATACGGTCCAAGCCAAAATACCCCGTATTTATGGACTAGTGCCATACAAGGTACCACATGACCATTATAGTAAGGTGTATAAAGTGTACTAAAAGTGAGTAGTATTTTAAGTAATTTGAGATAATTTTTAATTATGTGTGTAATTGGTTAATTATTGATTAGTCGGAGATTAACAAGTTAACAAATCAAGTGGATAATTTGGTGGATAAGGTTGTAACGTGGCAGCCCACTATTCAACTTAATGACTCTTAAATTGAATTGCAAGGTGTCACACTTTAAGAGATTTGGTGGCTAAAGTAAGCTTATTAAGTGAGGCCCACATAAATTCTAACAAAAAGTTATCTCTAACTTAAAAGAGATACACATTAACATGAGATTTTCATTATTATCTTCAACAATATTAGAAATTCAACAAGATTCTCAACAATTTCATATGAAGCTCAGTAACGTGACATTTTTTGATTCAACAATAATTCAATCAAGAATTCAAGCTCATAGCAACGTGACATTTTTTTGGCAATTTTAAAGAAGCCCGGTATAATCGTTCTCAAGAATATCATACGATTTTTTTCCCTACTCCGATCTTGCCGTCACGAATTTTGTCACAATTGTCGTGTGCTAGAAGGGTTGCCTAGAGAACCGGTTCAAGTATGTTAAGGCTAAGCCCTTCCTTCATTTTGGCATAATCTCGTAACTACATGTGTTTGATAACGAGTCATAAAGAGAAGTTCATACTCCCGAATTTATATACATTATTCCAGTCTCATAAATTACAGTATTCTCCTTGTCGGGACTTCATATTTAATTGAGTATTGTATTCTTCCAGTCAAGAGAGCAGAGAGCCTATATATACAGTATTACAGTATTTTCATTACCATCGAGCTATAATCGATGGGCAGGCTCCCATTGGGAAACCTCTGATCAGATGGTAAGTTATATACCGAGCCTACTGTGGCCGAGCACCTATGAACGAGCCCAGTTGGCCGAGATACAGAGCCTAGTATGGCCGAGCACCTATGAACGAGCCCAGTTGGCCGAGATACAGAGCCTAGTATGGCCGAGCACCTATGCGCGAGCCTACTACGGTAGAGCAGTTATATATATATACAGAGCCTTATAAGGCCGGACAACTATTTTACTTACTATATTGAGAGAGTTGAGTAAGTATCAGCAGGTAAGCATATCTTTAGATTATCTTTGACTCCCAGTTACTTTCAGTTATTATATTATCAGTTTAGTTTTAGCTTTCAGTATATTGCCTTACATACGCGGTACATTATTTCGTACTGACGTCCCTTTTCTTGGGGCGCTGCATTTCATGTGTGTATGTTCACACAGACAGACGGGTAGACCTCCTCATTAGGTGTTGTCCAAGTTCAGCTTGATCGATAAGCTCCATGCCCTTCGGAGTTGCTGGGTCTAGAGCTTTATGTACATCTTGTGTATATAAGTATATATGTTATGAGTAGGTCGGGGCTTTGTTCCGATCACAGTACATCCATCAGTAGAGGCTTGTAGACATATCATGTCAGTTGGTGCAGTATGTTGGGCTTGTAAGCCTTTTATGTATATTTTATTGGTTTGCCAGCTGTAGTAGTTATGGCGGCCTTGTCGGCCCAGCTTTATATTGATGTTTAGTCAGCATTTGCAATTGTCTTTCAATGTGGCCCATGGCCAAAGTATGGCATTATATGTTCAGAGTCCCTTAGTCGCAAGTTGGTACGCAAGGATAGGTGAGGCACCGGGTGCCGATCTCGCCCCCACGTTCGGGGCAGTATCGGAGCAGTTCTGTCCTAGAGAGTCTACAAGCCGTGTCTAGTAGAGTCTTATTTATGGGTGTGTTATGCACCACACTTATAAGCAGGAGGCTACAGGGCATTTAGGACTGTCACTCTTTATTCTTACTCTAGATCGTGTGGTAGAGCTCAGTTGTAAGAACTCAATTTCCTAAACTCTATCTTATTCATAATATGACGATGCCTAGATCCAGAATGACAATTGGTAAGAGATTGAATGTGGCTATAGAAGAGTTGAGTCAGAGGAACTCGATTTTTCATGATGCTTATGAGGAGTAAATGTAAGGTTTTCAGTAAATCATGTGTGTACTAAGATGTGTAAGCTTCTTAATAAGGATCCCTAAGGCAAGAATGCCTAACCACTCATACGGTAAAAGGGAATAAGAGAATCAGAAGGTAGAAACAAGTTTCAGCAAGTAAAAGAAGCAAGGTGAAGAAGGGTACGAGGTACCAAGTAAATAAAGATTAACAATATTTACAATTCAAGCAGTGAAATATAAGCATTTTGAGTTACCTTCAACAGTAACATAAGTATATACAATTGGCCACACCCATCTCAGTTATGTCGTATGGGGGCTAACAGAAGTAGTATAAGAGAAGGACAGATACCAGGATCCGGCTGGGGTTAGAGTAACCCCGAATGGTGAATGGATTTTTTGTGTTAATTGACATTTCCGAAGGATATTGCAAATGTGCTAATAGATCTCCTCGTGAGATACCCAGATGGTGCATTCTAAAATAGTACAACTAGATATGAGTACTACAAAGATCGGCACTGGAAGCCTTGAAGGGATAACTATTACCTTAGTATGGCTCCCGTCCCTAGCCTTGAAGGGATAATTATTACAACTCATGTTTAGTTTAGCTAAAAACAAAAGAATATTACACTCGTGACTCCAACACGAATACCAGAAGGAAAAGTTAGACTCCAGAGTAATAGAAATTAGTATGGGCTGGTGAACAAGATAAATTAAACATGAATTAGGGACTGAGTAATTTGATAATAGTCGGTATCGTGAGAATTTCAGATTTCGTTCCGGCGATAATAGAATGGACAACAAAAGAAGATTCATGAGAAATTCAGAAAATGGTCTTTCAGGAAGACGCTTCCTTAAAGAAAGCAATGTGAGCAACGTTAAGCTTAAGGGAATGTATGTGCCAGTTATACTAAGTGTCACCCTCGCGAGTAAGAAATTGTTTTATCCTTGGTACAGAAGAATTACCGCAAGACGAGTAAGGATTATCGATGATGTGAAAAGACGCCAAAGATGAAAAGGTAAAACATCTATAGGTAGATCGTTGTGGCTCCAACTCTTAGTACTCCCCTAAAGGGGGGAATATGGAGTAATATGGCATTAAGTCAGAATTAAGTGGTTCTAGTAATTATGGAATAGTAAAGGAAGAAAGCGATAAAAATGAGAAAGGAATGAGATTGCACTTATCCAAATCATACAGCTATGCTACGGTTCAAGAATATTATGCGAGCACGACGTCTAGGAAAGGAAGTAAGGGTTCCTTCCCGGAATGTTATTGACAAATAAGGAGCCAGTGCGAAAGGTAAGTTAGACAAAGAAAATAACCTAAGAAAGATTACGCGAAATATTGATATGAGAATGGGCCAACGAGTAGTTGACAGTTGATTAAGGAAGAACCTAGTTATGGCTAGATAAGAGGTTGCAGACGAATCAGTAGATCGTGCAAGATAAACATAGTAAAACCCAATATACTGAATTCATCCTCGCAGTAATGTCATTGTACTACTTGAGATATATTCAGATAGGAGTCGGGATAATTAAAGGTACCGTATAAATGTTACGGGAATAAAAGAGAGTGCCGCTGAGAAGACAGTCAAAATATCAATTCAGAAGTAACCCTACAAGCAAAAGGGAATGGAGGTAAGTAACTACGGATAATTATAGGCAAGGAAGGACATCAAAAGGTCTGTAGTAAGGTCACAGCTTTACAAGAGTCAGAAGGTCCTCCCTAAAGTACTACAATGAAATACTAGATGAGGAAGTAAAGAAGAAGGCTTCAACCTAAGCTCAGTGACCCAAAGAGGGAATGGTCTTATAATAACAAGTCTCATAACAACGTCGTATGCACTCCCTAAGAAAGTGGCACCTACCATGGCTAATAGACGGGAAGTTAAAAAAAAACAATCTGAAGTGATATTCAAGATCATATGAGTTGTATGGAATTCCAATATGTATGGTCACTAAGATAAGTTAAGTATGCATGCAACAAGTGGCAGAACGACCAGGAAAAGTAATTTCTTGCGTTTAAAAGAAAGTTGAGAAGGAACAAAAGAAATTATTCGATCAATAATCCAAAGTTGGTTACGTTATGAACGCACTTAAGAGTTCGGAGTATTGTCCATACAACATACATGTTGATAATTATACAGTCGTAAAAGGTTCCGGTATAAGTTAGAAGGAAGAATTGAGTCCGGGACATAGACAAAGGATTGAATTGTTAAAGGATTGTATCATGAATATTCCATAGCGCCCATGAAAGGCTAAAACTAATAACTAACACCATGAGCCGCAGATCGGAAGATAGCTTTAGCCTACACAAAGGTTGATCAGAGGGAAGAGGAAACTAAAGAATTACATCGACTAAGTAAATTGGGAGTTTGATTATTGAACCCAAAACATTATGGACATAGTGATTGAGAATATTGCAGGATCACTCTTAATATCAGAGGTACAAGAGAGAGAGTATAGTAGCCATATTTCGTAAAAGCTCTATGATAAAGCCAGTTAGAAGAGTACCAGCGTCATAAGAAGTCAGTATGAAGCTCCCATCGGATTGTGTATGCATCAGAGATGCAAGTATTATAATAAATCTTCAAGTTGTGGATGTGAATCATACCTATGTGGAAGGGAGATTATGAAAGAAATAAAAGATGTGATGCGAGGTTTTAAGGTAAGTAAGGTAAAGGGAATAACGTACGAGATACTCAAATGCAGAAGGTTGTGAATAGTCCATAATTCGGATAGAAGGCTGGAAACACTATGATTTAGTATTGATAGCGGCGTCGTCAGTGGCATATCTTCCAACCTATGGTTTCTAGGTACTGAGAGGTCTAGTTAAGAGAGTAAAGAAGAGTTAGAGACGATGTGATGTCTCGCTTGATGTTCCAGAACAACATAAGGAAATCTATGGTGAAAGCAAGTTGAAGGGAGGTTATAATTAATATAAATAGATATATGTAGGTCGCAAGCTAAAGTATGGTAGAGCGACAAGGTTTTTGAAAGAAAGGAGTAAGGATAAGAAAAGGCAAGTAAGAAGGTGACGAAAATGGATAAGTCCTCGGGGTTAAGTCCATGAAAACAAGAGAGTTGATGGTTTGTCTAAGTTATAGAAAGTTCCGTATAGCCTGAATGAACTCAAAGGAGTCTAAGACTAGTAGCATTTAGAAGAGATGGAATGTTGCCCTGGTAGTAGAATTAAGGTGTAATTGTCATAGATGAAGGATGACGTTTGGACCTTCGATTGAATAATGATTTCATGAATTTTACAGGGTTAAAATACCCACATAAATCACGTTATGATGCTATGAAATACGATTATGGATTGTAGATTAATATTGAGGTGAATCAACAATGGATGGACAAAAGTCACAAAGTATGAGATGAGATTAAGCCATCATTCTTAAGATGAACAGTAATAAGGAAGCATTAAAGGACTTAGATTATACATATAGGATAAGCAACGAGAGTAACCTGGATTTTGGAAGCAGATCTCAGTAATGATAAATCGAAGTAAGAGTTATGATATAGTATACCTATCTAGATGCAGTAAAGTCACATGGATAGATAATTGGGTCTATGAAATAAGATATAGCAACATTCATAGGTTCGACAAAGTATCGAGCGAAGAACTTCATAATACCTATAGATGCCTAGAGAGACATCTTATTAAGCTATGTATATGTTTACAAGGTGAGGCCCAGAGATTGGCTAAAAGCTGGAGGAAAAAGAAGAAAAGAGTCGCATAGGCGCACTTACAAGGTTATAGTCGTACACGCTACATGATATAAGGTAGAAACAATCACGAGATTAGAAGGATTTCGACAACGAGTCGAGGTATGTGAAAGAGACCATGGACTTTGGGATTCATTCATAGAACCGTTGCCTAGATGGCAAGAGGAGTACTAAGTATTCACAAGAGCTATGGGTTATGAGAATGATAAAGGCATCAGTAAATATTCGAGGACGAATGTTCCAAAGGGGGGAATGATGTTACACCCCATATTTTTCGTACGTGAAAGTACTCCATAAATAAATTGATGAAAGCTCGGAAATGAGATGTTACTTCCCGCATTTTCGTACGCTATAGTTTCGTCATAAGTTAATCGACATAAGTCCGGGAATGAAATTATTTTGAGATTTAAAGCATTATGCTATTTCAAACAAGTGATGAGTAAATTCGTGAAGGAGAAAAGGTAAGCAAATCGAAGAAAATAAGTTTCGTCAAAGTTTGGCGATTTGGGATAAAATACGGTGCAAGCCATAATAACCCGTATTTATGGACTGGTGCCATACAAGGTACCACATGACCATTACAATAAGGTGTATAAAGTGTGTTAAAAGTGAGTAGTATTTTAAGTAATTTGAGATAATTTTTAATTATGTGGGCAATTGGTTAATTATTGATTAGTGAAAGATTAACAAGTTAACAAATCAAGTGGACAATTTGGTGGATAAGGTTGTAACGTGGCAGCCCACTATTCAACTTAATGACTATTAAATTGAATTGCAAGGCGTCACATTTTAAGAGATTTGGTGGCTAAAGTAAGATTATTAGGTAGGGCTCGCATTAATTCTAACAAAAAGTTATCTCTAACTTAAAAGAGATACACGTTAACGTGAGATTTTCATTAGTATCTTCAACAATATTAGAAATTCAACAAGATTCTCAAAATTTTCATATGAAGCTCAGTAACGTGACATTTAGTGATTCAACAAGAATTCAATCAAGAATTCAAGAATTCAAGCTCATAGCAACGTGACATTTTTTGGCAATTCTAAAGAAGCCCGGTATAATCTTTCTCAAGAATATCATACGAATTTTCCCTACTCCGATCTTGCCGTGACGAAATTTGTCACAATTGTCGTGTGCTAGAAGGGTTGTCCAGAGAACCGCTTCAGGTATGTTAAGGCTAAGCCCTTTCTTTATTTTGGCATGATCTCGCAACTACATGTGTTTGATAACGAGGCATAAAGAGAAGTTCATACTCCCGAATTTATATATATATATATATTATCCTAGTCTCATAAATTACAGTATTCTCCTTATCGAAACTTCATATTTAATTGAGCATTTTCTTCTTCCAGTCAAGAGAGAAGAGAACCTATATATATAGTATTATAGTATTTTCATTACCATCGAGCTATAATCATTGGGCAGGCCCCTATTGGGAAACCTTTGATCAAATGGTAAGTTATATACCGAGCCTACTGTGGTTGAGCGCCTATGAGTGAGCCCAGTTGGCCGAGATACATAGCCTAGTATGGTCGAGCGCCTATAAGTGAGCCTACTACGGTAGAGCAGTTATATATATATATATATATATAGAGCCTTATAAGGACGGACAACTATTTTACTTACCATATTGAGAGAGTTGAGTAAGTATCAGCAGGTAAGCATATATTCAGATTATCTTTGATTCCTAATTACTTTGAAATATTATATTATCAGTTCAGTTTCAGCTTTCAGTATATTTCCTTACGTACTCGGTATATTGTTTCGTACTAACGTCCCTTTTCTAGGGGCACTGCATTTCATGCATGCAGGTTCACATAGACAGACGGGTAGACCTCCTCATTAGGTGTTGCCCAAGTTCAGCTTGATCGGTAAGCTCCATGCCCTTCGGAGTTGCCGGGTCTAAAGCTTTATGTACATCTTGTGTATATAAGTATATATGTTATGAGTAGGTCGGGGCTTTGTTCCGATCACAGTACATCCATCAGTAGAGGCTTGTAGACATATCATGTCAGTTGGTGTAGTATGTTGGGCTTGTAAGACTTTTATGTATATTTTGTTGGTTTGCTAGCCGTAGTACTTATGGCGGCCTTGTCAGCCTAGCTTTATATTGATGTTTAGTCAGCATTCGCAGTTGTCTTGCAATGTGTCCCATGGCCAAAGTATGATATTATATGTTCAGAATCCCTTAGTCGCAAGTTGGTATGCAAGGATAGGTGAGGCACCGGGTGCCGATCTCGCCCCCCAGGTTCGAGGTGTGACACGTCCCTGTGAGTGGAATTTGTGGCTTGATGAGTGGCTAGATGGATATAAGATCAGCATGATATGACTACGAAATGTGTTCAGATGGTTTGATTGTGATGAGAATAGCTTGCTTGAGATGTAAAAAGGATTATTGGGTGCTAGATTGCTGTCTTGATATCACGTATAGTCTCGAGTTATGAGTGTGTTGAAAGATTCTTTTTTCATGTGATCTAATTATGGAACAGAGTAGATTTTCATATCTTATGGTGAGTTCAGACTCCGGAAGATTGAGTGATGGCATAGTAATCATGGCTGCGAAAGGGTATAGCAAGATGCGAATTTGAGGCTAAGCATGTGGGTTATCTAATGCAGAGTAATCTACTGTGGTGTGATCCTTATGATGTTATGTGGGGAGTTTCTTTTCTACCAGCGGGGTATATGTGTTGAGATTGAATTTGAATTTGGTTGAGAAAGTTAACCTAATCATCATGTGGATGTCTACGAGCTTAGTAGATGATTTGAGGTACTATATGGTTTGTTTTATGTGAGCTTATGAAGGATTTAGTTGAACTTCGGTGCGGGATTATGGCAGTAATAGAGTATGGGTATTCTGAGTTATCGAGTGTTTTGGTTCTATGGCTTTGAGCCAAGTGGGGGAGTCTGTTATCGACGATTTGATTGTGTGGTTATGTGTTGTATTGGTTTCGGTTTGAGCATACTTGTGAATCAGATATGACTTGCATAGGTTGGTTATGAGTATGACTCGAGTAAGGGAATTTCAGAATACGGGGTATAATTCACTTTATGGGTATATGGGAATCATGGAATAATTTGAGCTTGTTATTCGTGACGGATGTAGTGTGCATAGAGTAGGGATTTACTCGGTTGCATTAAGGCAGGGTTATTTCTTTAGGTATTGTCGTGCTAATGGGGCACAGGTCATTCAACCCGTTTGGTTAGTGCAATTGAGAATTGAGCAGAGTGGATGACTCTTGAGAATGTTCGAATAGATTCAAGATTTTTATGTGGAAATTGTGAATTTTTCCGGATTTGTATATGGCTAGGATCTGAGATTTTCAATGGATGGTGTCGAGACTTGTGGCATTTCTATATCATTATGGATTCTACATTTCAGCATCAGGAGGGTGAAGGAATTGACTTTAGACTCACAGAAGGTCTCTTCAGAAAGGGTATCTTGGTTGTGGTACTTTTGGGGTATTTAAGAGGGAATTTAGCTGCTTATGAGCCTTAAAGCGATGTGATTTTATTCTAGGATCTCGTGGGGTGAGTTATAGTTATTGATCGTGGTATTCTTACAATAAGAAGTGTCACCTTGAGGGTAATCAAGAAGGAACTCAGAGGAATAGTACAACTTGGTAGCAAGCTGGATCAGCAAGGTAATAGATACGATTGGTTCCTTGGGGTACTTATGATGTGGTGAGTCTCTACAGGTATTTTGTGGCAATTCTCTTGGGCTTTTGGCAACCTGCATGGCTTGGTTTAGTTAGAGGAATTCAGTTCTGATAGCTTGGATGCGTGTTATGGGTTTCAAAGAGTTTCGATGGTTCTACTACGGTTTGAGATGGATATTTCCTACCGGGGTGAGGAGCATGTTGCGTGTTGTGATTTTCTCCTGGATGAGATCATATTGAAGGTTCCTGGCCAATTGAGTATGTAGTTTGCTTGCGACTCAGAGTTGATTATGAGATTCTCGTACTTTTCCTATGATGGCATGATAGATGTGGCGTGTTATGTGGGATTGAGATTTGCATGTGCAAGGTCACTAGTCCGTTTCGAAGGAAAGATCATAAAAATCTTAGATAGTATGGACGACTTCGAAGTTTAGGTGAATACTATAACTATTTGGTAATTCCTGGGAAGGGTGCGCATTTCAAAAAGTGCACTGCGTTCAGACTTATGGGTGCTTCATTAGTATTTCAGTACTCGCCCGGTTGATCGACTGCTGATATTCAGATTTTGCTATATGGCACGGAAGAATTTTAGAAGTATTCCTCATGGGATGATCGTGTATGAGAGATGTGTTAGACATTCGGGCGGTGGAGTTAGGATCAGAAAAGGTGAATCGTGTGTTCTATGTATTAGGAGACTGGGAATTCTCATAAGAAAATTGTTTCGTGGTTGTGGACTGTGAAGTTATGCCCAAAGCTAGCCAGATGATAGTATGTGTTATGATTCAGTCATTGTGGATTTATCTATTTATGGATGATCAGAGTTGATTTGGGGCTCATTGGTAGGCCCAATGAGGATGTGTATTCTATACCGGATCGAATTGGTCAACTCCGTACTGCTATTATTAGGGGATGTGCCATTCGGTTAGAGTGGAGCTTACTCGTGCTCTGATATGATCTATGTGTTACTCTTCTATGCCATGAGGGGTTTGGATTTGTTGGTTATATGCACACATAGTGCGGTCCTATTTGGGCCTTATACCGGAATTCAAGCGAAATGGTTATTGGGGTTCGGAATGGTTGATTGCGCTTTGGTTATGGCCTTTGTCCGGTTATGATGTATGGTGTTATTTTCTTCTCGGTGGTTGCGGTCATGCACTTTTGGTACTAGGCTTCAAATTGCGCATGGTGGTTGATTTCGAGCATGTTGGCTGAGGTATTTCATATGGACCAGTGTCTAGATGGGGTCATGCATTGCAGCGGGGTTATGCTAAGATATGATCCTTTGTGTTAGATTTATGTGTTTTAGTTCTACTAGGTATGATGGGTTCGTAGCATTTTGGTTGTGGTGGTACTTGTTGAACTTGCGGGATGGTTCTCTCGTTTGAGTCATTTTCCATGATTGAGTACATTTGGATTGTTGCTTATTGGTGCACGGATCACACAGGTTGTGACTTTAGGTTGTATTGATGTGGCATGTCATTAGAGTGGTTGTGTTGGATGAGATGAGGTCATTGGACCTAGAATGGATACTATCGGATTTGATTACCTCATGTGTGGAGGATAATATTGGAAGTCGGCTTAGAAACTGACTATAGTCTTGTCAAAGGAGATGAAGCTCAATGACTTGTTGATATGATAAGTGGTTACGAGTTTCTGCGTGTTTCTTTCATCATCGGCAGTGTATGAAGGTTCTAGAATAAGGTTTTGTTTGATATCAGATTTATTACCAGTACCGGGTTTATTTTTAAATAGTTACAATGATTAGAAATTATTGTTATGAGTAATTGAGTTATGTGGTATGTCATGTGATCACATATTGGGTTATTGTTAGGGCTTGATACAGCTTGTTCAGACTCATACAGTGTGTGAAAGTGAGATTCGGGTCTCGTAGGGAATATCAGGTGTTGGAAATTGGGTTCCAAGGTTTACGGGCTAAGGTTGAAGTAATGATCTTCAGTATGTTACGTTGTTGGGCCTATATAGAATCAGGTGAAGTGGGATCATCCCCGGGTATGTTCATGGTAAGGCTACACAGCGGTTTGTCGACTTTGGAGCAACTCTGGACATGTTCGAGGATGAACGTATCTTTAAGTAGGGGAGGATGTAACAATCCGGTCGTTCTGAGCATTTGTACTTCGCTTGGTAGTTTGAGGGCATGCGTAGCTCTGTATGATGCATAATGACTTATGTGAATCATCGATTTTGGGTTTCAGGTTATTCAGAACCGATTAGGAAGAATGAATTTCGTGATTTAAGCATTAAGATGGAAGAGTTTACCAAGTTTGATTTTTGTGAATTTGACCCCGAAATAGAGTTTTAATGATTCCGTTAGGTCCGGACGGTGATTTTGGACTTGGGCGTATGCCCAGATTTGCATTTGGATATTTCTAGAAGGATTCGGTGCTAATCGGCAAAAGTTGAAAATTTGAAGGTTTGGAAAGTTCATACACTTGATCGGGAGTTGACTTTGATGATATCGGGTTCGGATTGTGATTCCTGGAATTTGAATAGCTTTGATATGTCATTTGGGACTTGTGTGCAAAATTTGGGTTCATTCCTGGTTGATTTGATATGTTTCGGCGCGAGTTTTGGAAGTTGAAAGTTGAAAGTTCATTTATGTTTTATTTAAGGTGTAATTCATCGTTTCGATATTGTTATGTGTGATTTTAGGCCTCAAGTAGGTCCGTGTTATGTAATGAGACTTGTTAGTATATTCGGACGGGGTCCCTGTAACGACCCCACCGGTCGTTTTAAGAGTATTAGCCCCGAACCCCTATTTATTGCTCCCTCTATTTTGTTCTTGGGTTTAGTGACCTGCCGGGAAGTTTTGGTTTTGGTTTTGGAGTGGAATGGGATACTTAGTCCCTAAAATGAAAGTTTAAGTCATAGGATTTGACCGTAGTTTGAATTGCATGAAGACGACTCCGGAATAGAGTTTCGACAGTTCCAACAGCTCTGTAGGGTGATTCTTTTCTTAGGAGCGTGTTCGGATGTCGAATTAGAGATCCGTAGGTCATTTTAGCGTCAATTGGAAAAAGTTGGAAATTTGATGATTTTTGGGAAGTTTGACATGGAGTGGACTTTTTGATATCGGTGTCGGATTCTGATTCCGGAAGTTGGAGTAGGTCCTTAATGTCAATTATGACTCGTGTGCAAAATTTGAGGTTAATCGGCATCGGATGTACACGTTTGAAGTTTTAAAGTTCAATAAGCTTGAATCGATGTATAATTCGTATATTCAGCGTTGTTTGATGTGATCTAAAGGATCGACTAAGTCCGTATGATATTTTAGGACTTGTTGGTATGTTTGGTTGAGGTCCCGGGGGCCTCGGGGTGAGATTTCAGATGGTTAATGGATCAAATTTGGACTTGGGAGAATGGATGAAGGCACCAGCTCTGGTGTAATTGCACCTGCACAAGATTGACCGCAGGTGCGAGCCCGCAGAAGCGGGAATGTGGGTGCAAATGCAGAACTGGGGGAAGTGGCCAGTGGTCATAGATGCGATGTGAAGGCCGCAGAAGAGGAATCACTTCTGCGGAAGAGGGATCACAGAAGAGGACGAGTACCTGGGGGGCCTGTCATCTAAAGCAGACGAGTCTGCGCAGATGCGCACCCGCAGAAGCGAATTTAGGACCGCAGAAGAGGAAGTTCCGCATGTGCGGAACAGAGACCGCTTAAGCGGATAAGGTGTCGCTTCTGCGACGCTGCATATGCGGCTAAGTGTCCGCAGAAGCGGAAATGCTGGATAGAACACTTAAATGCAAGGGTTCGCGATTGTTTTGCTCATTTTAAACATTTTGAGCTCGGGTCTTGGCAATGTTTGAGAGCAGTTTCGAGGGGTATCTTGAGGTAAGTCTCTTGTACTTATTTTTCATCAATAACCTTGTTTCCCCATTGATTTACCCACCTAGATTGTGTGTGTTTAAGGTGGAATTTGGGAGTTTGAGGCTAGGGAGTTGGAGAGTTAAATTAGGGGATTTGAGTGGCAACTTGGTGTCTGATTTTGGTACTTTTTATATGGTTGAACTCGATATTGAATGGGTGTTAATATTTTGTGACTTTTACCCGATTCCGAGACATGGGCCCGGGTCGACCTTTTGGGGCGATTTTTCGATTCTTTGCTAAAGTCGTAGATTTATGATTTAAATTAGTTTCTTGTAATTCTATTTACTACATGTAATTGTGTTTTCCTAGATTTGGGCCATTCGGAGTCGGAAAATTGAGGGAAAGGCATCCTTATTGATTGATTGAGCGAGATTTGAGGTAAGTGACATGTCTAACCTTGTGTGGGGGAAATCCCCTAGGATTTGGTACTATTGTAACAATATGTGATATGTGAGCGCCGTATACATGAGGTGACGGGTGCGTACACTGGCTAATTGTGAACATTTTCGGTTCCTGTCGAATTGTCTTCTTTTAAATTCCTTAATTGAGTTGCCTTAGCATATGTAGTGATCATGTTTAGCCTAGTATCACATGTCTACGTGCCATAACTCTTATTTGCAATTTGTGTAACATGCTTAGTTGAATTACCTGCTTCCTTTGATTTGAATTAAATCTTTTACTGTAAGATTTCTTGCTATAAATTCGTGGTTTCTTTGGTTATCTGTTGCATATTTACTTTGGGACTACGAGGTGTTTCCTCGGGAGATCCCCCTTATACTGCATATTTACTTTGGGACTACGAGGCGTTTGCTCGGGAGAGCCCCCTGTATTGCATATTTACTTTGGGACTACGAGGCGTTTACTCGGGATATCCCCCTATACTGCATATTTACTTTGGGACTACGAGGCCGTACGTCGGGAGATCCCCCCTGTCGTACATATTTGCATTTGGGACTACGAGGCGGTACCTCGGGAGTGCCCCTGTTGTTTACCTCTAATTACTGTGCTGATATTTTCTGAAACTTATTATTGTTTAAATTCTCAGTCATTTCAAAATATTATTATATCTTCTGCCTTGCTTATCTTTTAAACCAGTAGGGCCCAGACCTGACCTCATCACTACTATACCGAGGTTAGGCTTGGCACTTACTGGGTACCGTTATGGTGTACTCATACTACACTTCTGCACATCTTTATGTGCAGATCCAGGTGCTTCCTACCAGACAAGATACCAGTGAGCTGGGCTGTACGTGGAGACTTCAAAGTATATTTGCAAGCATCCGCAGACCTCAGAGTCCCCCTCTACCCTTATTATGTTATTTCCCTGATTCTTTTTAGACTTTGATGTATATAGACATTTAGTATTTCTATTAGAAGCTTGTGACTTATTTCTACCAGGTTTTGGGAGTTGTAATTATTAAATCGCAGTTTGTACTTATATATCATGTGTTGAGTTTGGAGTTCAGTTTATTATTCAGTTATGTCGCAAATTGTTAGGCTTACCTATTCTTAGAGACTAGGTGCCATCACGACGTCGTGTGGAGGGAAATTGGGGTCGTGAGAAGTTGGTATCAGAGCTCTAGGTTCATAAGTGTTATGAGTCACAAGCAGGATTAGTAGAGTCTCGTGGATCGGTACGGAAACGTCTGTACTTATCTTCGGGAGGCTATGGAATTGTTAGGAAAATCTTCACTTCCTTCATTCCTTATCGTGCGAGATTTTGACTTCGAATTCTAAATTTTTGTCTTTCCATTCTCTCACAGATGGTGAGGACACGTACATCTGGATCGGATGACCAGACACCTGCACCCACTACTAGAGCCGCGAGAGGCTGGGGCCGGGGTAGAGGCGGAGGACGTCAATGTGGTGCAGCCAGAGCACCCGCACGAGCTACTACAGAGGAGTCACTAGTAGCTCTAGTTGGAGGATAGGCTCTTGAGATGCCTGTCACAGCACCAACCCTCCAAGAGACTCTAGCCCAGTTTCTGAGCATGTTTAGCACCTTGGCTCAGGCAGGATTGATACCACCTACTCCTGTCACTTCTCAGGACAGGGGAGGAGCACAGACTCCCATCGCCGGTACCCCAGAGCAGCGGGTTCAGGTCGATCAGGTTCTAGAGATCATACCGATGCAGCTGGTAGCTCCAATTCAGCCTGAGGTTAGGATAGTAGTTTCTGAGGCAGAGAAGCTCAGGCTCGACAGGTACAAGAAGTACCACCCTCCTAGTTTCAGTGGCTTGGCGTCAGAGGATGCCCAGGGTTTTCTTGAGGAGTGCAACTGTATCCTCCATACTATGGGTGTTGCACAGACTAGTGGGGTTTCTTTCACTATGTTCTAGCTTAGGGGAGCGACCTATCAGTGGTGGTGCGCATATGAGTTGGATAGTCCAGCTGAGGCAGCTTCTCTCACTTGGACTCAGCTCTCAGATATGGTTTTAAGGGAGTATGTTCCCCAGAGTCTCAGAGATGCATGACGTGCAGAGTTTGATCAGTTGTGCCAGGGTTCTATGACCGTATCAGAGTATGTGGTCTGATTCAGTGATTTGGCTAGGCATGCACCAACCTTGGTTGCTCCAGTGTGAGAGCGGGTTCGTCGGTTTATTGAGGGGCTCAACCCCAGTATCAGATTGAGCACGACCCGAGAGTTGGAGATGGATATTATGTACAAGCTGGTAGTAGGGATTTCTAGGAGGTTGGAGGGTATGTTGACTCGGGATAGAGAGGAGAGAGAGCACAAGAGGTCTCGAGAGTCAGGCACTTACAGTGGTACTCGTTCCCCAGCGGCAGCTCGTCAGGGCAGGGGTTATATGGGTAGCCCTGTTCATTCAGCACTTCCAACCGCCAGTGGTGCTTCGGCCACTACTAGGCCCCATGATCCTTATTATTCATCGCCAGTGTCTAGCGTACCTCTTCTACGGGGTGCTTCCAATGGTTGGTCCATTTGATCAGGCCCAAGCCAGTCGCAATAGCCACGTCCTTCGAGAGCTTATTATGAGTGTGGCGAAACTCTCCATTTGGTGAGGGATTACCCCAGATTTAGGAGGGGTGCACCTCCACAGATTTCTCAGGCACCGCGTGACCCACCAGTTCCTTAGGTTATGGTTACAGCACCAGCTACCACCCCACTTGCACAGCCAGCTAGAGGTGGAGGTCAGACAGGTAGAGGTCGCCCTAGAGGGGAAGGCCAGGCCAGATATTATGCCCTTCCTGCTAGGATAGAGTCAGTGGCATCAGATTCTATTATCACATGTATTGTTTTGGTCTGTCATTGAGATGCATCTATCTTATTTGATCTAGGCTTTACTTACTCCTATATGACATCTTCTTTTGCCCCGTATTTGGGTGTATCCCGTGATTCTATGAGTTCACCTGTTTATGTATCTACACCCGTGGGTGATTCTATTATTGTTGACCGTGTGTATCGGTCGTGTTTGATTGTTCTTGGTGGTTTTGAGACTATATCCAATTTATTATTGCTCAGTATTGTGAATTTCGATGTTATTCCGGGCATGGACTAGTGGTCGCCCTATCACTCTATCCTTGATTGTCATTCCAAACACGCTGACGTTGGCTATGCTAGGTCTACCACTGTTAGAGTGGAGAGGTACCTTAGATAGCGTTCCTAGCAGGGTTGTCTCATTACTTAAAGCTCAGCGAATGGTTGAGAAGGGGTGTGATTCATATCTTGCCTATGTGAGGGATGTTAGTGTCGATACTCCTACCGTTGAGTCAGTTTCGGTAGTGAGGGGTTTTGCAGACGTATTTCCAGCGGACCTTCTAAGCATGCCTCCCGACAGGGATATTGAATTTGGCATTGATTTGTTACCAGGCACCCAACCCATTTCTATTCCACCTTATCGTATGGTCCCAACATAGTTGAAAACATTAAAGGAATAGTTGCAGGAGTTGCTCGATAAGGGCTTCATTCGTCCCAATGTATCGCCACAGGGTGCTCCTATCTTGTTTGTAAAGAAGAAGGATGGTTCTATGCGAATATGTATTGATTATCGCCAGTTGAACAAGGTTACAGTGAAGAACAGGTATCCATTGCCACATATTGATGACCTATTTGATCAGCTTCAGGGTGCCAGAGTGTTCTCTAAGATCGACTTGCATTCAGGCTATCATCAGTTGAAGATTCGGGAGCCAGATATCCAGAAGACTACTTTCAGGACTCGGTATGGTCATTACGAGTTCCTTCTAATGTCTTTTGGGCTGACCAATGCACAACAACATTCATGCACTTGATGAACAGTGTATTTCATCCCTATCTTGACTCTTTCATCATTGTGTTTATTGACGACATTCTGGTGCACTCCCGGAGTCGGGAGGATCATGAGCAGCACCTAAGAACTCTGCTTCAGACCTTGAGAGAGAAGAAGTTATATGCAAAATTTTTGAAGTTTGAATTTTATCTAGATTCAGCGGTATTTTTTGGTCATGTGGTATCGAGTGAGGGGATCAAGGTAGACCCGAAGAAGATTGAAGTAGTGCAGAGTTGGCCCAGACCATTTTCAGCTATGGAGATCCAGAGTTTTCTTGGCTTGGCGGGGTATTACCGTCAATTTGTAGAAGTTTTCTCGNCACCCAACCCATTTCTATTCCACCTTATCGTATGGTCCCAGCATAGTTGAAAACATTAAAGGAATAGTTGCAGGAGTTGCTCGATAAGGGCTTCATTCGTCCCAATGTATCGCCACAGGGTACTCCTGTCTTGTTTGTAAAGAAGAAGGATGGTTCTATGCGAATATGTATTGATTATCGCCAGTTGAACAAGGTTACAGTGAAGAACAGGTATCCATTGCCACATATTGATGACCTATTTGATCAGCTTCAGGGTGCCAGAGTGTTCTCTAAGATCGACTTGCATTCAGGCTATCATCAGTTGAAGATTCGGGAGCCAGATATCCAGAAGACTACTTTCAGGACTCGGTATGGTCATTACGAGTTCCTTCTAATGTCTTTTGGGCTGACCAATGCACAACAACATTCATGCACTTGATGAACAGTGTATTTCATCCCTATCTTGACTCTTTCATCATTGTGTTTATTGACGACATTCTGGTGCACTCCCGGAGTCGGGAGGATCATGAGCAGCACCTAAGAACTCTGCTTCAGACCTTGAGAGAGAAGAAGTTATATGCAAAATTTTTGAAGTTTGAATTTTATCTAGATTCAGCGGTATTTTTTGGTCATGTGGTATCGAGTGAGGGGATCAAGGTAGACCCGAAGAAGATTGAAGTAGTGCAGAGTTGGCCCAGACCATTTTCAGCTATGGAGATCCAGAGTTTTCTTGGCTTGGCGGGGAATTACCGTCGATTTGTAGAAGTTTTCTCGTTGATTTGTATTACTGTTCAGGTGGACCGAGGAGTGTGAGGAAAGCTTTCAAAATCTCAAGACTTCTTTGACTACAGCCCCAGTATTAGTGTTGCCTACCGAATCGGGGTCCTCTACGGTATATTGTGATGCGTGGCGTATTGGTTTCGGCGCGATGTTGATGCAGGACGGTAGGGTGATTGCCTATGCGTCTAGATAGTTGGAGGTGCATGAGAAGAACTATCATGTCCACGACCTTCAGTTAGCAGCTATTGTTCATGCTTTGAAGATCTGGCAGCACTATTTGTATGGTTTTCCTTGTGAGGTTTTCACCGATCACCGGAGTCTACACCATCTATTTAAACAGAAGGATTTTAACTTGCGGCAACGGAGATGGTTGGATTTGCTTAAGGATTATGACATCACCATTGTCTAATCATCCCGGGAAGGCCAATGTGGTGGCCGATGCCTTGAGTCGCAAGGCGGAGAGCTTGGGCAGTTTAGCATATCTACCAGTAGCAGAGAGGCCTTTAGCCTTGGATGTTAAGGCCTTGGCCAACCAGTTCATCAGATTGGATGTTTCCGAGCCGAGTAGAGTTTTGGCTTGTGTGGTTTCTCAGTCTTCTCATTATGATCGTATCAGGGAGCGTCAGTATGATGACCCCCATCTGCTTGTCCTTAAGGAGACGGTCCAGCACGGTGATGCCAAAGAGGTCACTATTGGAGATGACGGTGTATTACGGATGCAGGGTAGGCTATGCGTGCCTAATATAGATTATTTGCGTGAGCTGATTCTCCAGGAGGCTCATAGTTAGCGGTACTCCATTCATCCAGGTGCCGTGAAGATGTATCAGGATTTGAGGTAGCACTATTGGTGGAGGCGGAAGAAGAATGACATAGTGGAATATGTAGCTCGTTGCCTAAATTGCCAGCAGGTGAAATATGAGCATCAATGACCAGGTGGATTGCTCCAGAAGCTAGAGATTCCAGAGTGGAAATAGGAGCGGATCACTATGGATTGCGTTGTCGGGCTCCCACAGACTCAGAGGAAGTTTGATGCAGTTTGGGTAATTATGGATAGATTGACCAAGTCAACTCATTTCATTCCAGTGGTTACTACTTACTCTTCGGAGCAGCTAGCTCAGGTTTACATTCGCGAGATTGTCAGGCTTCATGGTGTACCAGTATCTATCATCTCTGACCGGGGGTACGCAATTTACATCACGGTTCTGGAGAGCCGTACAGCGTGAGTTGGGTACTCGGGTGGAGCTGAGTACAACATTTCACCCTCAGACGGACGGACAGTCTGAGCGCACTATTGAGATAGTGGAGGATATGCTTCGTGCGTGTGGGATTGATTTTGGGGGTGCTTGGGATCGGTTCTTGCCACTCGCGGAGTTCGCATCTTATGTTTGAAAAGCATGTCTATTTTTCCGTAACTATGAATGAGTTGAGCATCCTACCTCTGAGTTATTTTCATGTACCCTTTTATTATATTGTTATGAAGTGTTGTTGGTTATTCGAGTTGGACTCTGACCCTTGTCCCAACTCGTCACTACTTTCAACCTAAGGTTAGGTTTATTACTTGTTGAGTACATGGGGTCGGTTGTACTCATATTACACTACTGCACCTTGCATGCAGATGTTGG
>AWOL01S0037804.1:0-10773 GCA_000715115.1 Nicotiana otophora | reverse complement strand
GAAATTTTCGGATGAAAACGTTACCCATAATCTCAAGAACTTGAATATATAATTTCTACCCAATTCCATAACTATTTTCGTGGTTAAAATCTCACTTTTATAAAAATCTAGGTTTTTCATCTAAATCTTTGATTTCTAAGATTTACTAGTTATAATCTACTTATAATCTATGTATTTAACTCAAAGGTGTATAATTAACTTACCTCCAAGTTGTTAGTTGAAATCTCCTCTCAAAAAGCTCCAAAATCACCAAAGAATGGAAGAAAATGGGCAAAAATAGTGAATTCCCGTTCTTTTAAACTTTCTGCGAAACAGGTCTTTTGCATCTGCGGATAATGTACCGCACCTGCGGCTTTCGCACCTGCGGAAAATCCTCGCAGGTGCGAGTCTCACTAGCCTTGGCCAAGCTCGCATCTGCGCACACTGCTTCGCACCTGCGCGATCGCAGGTGCGCCAAAATTCCGCATCTGTGGCGATGGCCTTCCCTTCCCTTTTCCGCTTCTGCGAAGATATCTCGCATCTGCGCGCCTGCGAGCTTCTGTCGTATCTGCGAATGTCGCACCTGCGACTGGCCAAGCGCATGTACGATTCTGACAGTAGCTGAGAGCTTCAGTTTTGGCTCCCAACTTCTAACTTGATCCGAGCCTCGTTCGACTGACACTCGGGGGCCCCGGGACCCCGCCCGAACATACCAACAGGTTTAAAATCATAAAACGGGCTCGCTCGAACTCTCGGACTGCGTAAAACGACAACAAATCTAAGAATCATACCCTAAACCAAATTGATTCAAACTTAAGAATTTCAAGTTCTTTAATTTACTTCCAATGCGCCGAAATATACTTAAACTATTCGGAATGGCACGAAATTTTGCGTGCAAGTCTTAAATAACTCTATGAAACTATTCCCAAACTCGAAATTTCAAACGGACTTCAATTACTCAAAATCCTACTCCAAACCAAATTTAAAAAAGTTTAAATCTTCAAATAGTTGATTTTTACTATTAAGCGTCAAACGCTCTCGGGTTATCCAAAACCTATTTCGGACATACGCTCAAGTCCAAAATCATCATACGAACCTATTGGAACGGTCAAATTCCGATTCCGGGGTCGTTTTCTCAAAATGTTGACCGATGCCAAACTTGTCTATTTAAAGTTAACTTAAGGAACCAAGTGTTCCGGTTTCAACCCAAACACTTTCAAATCTCTAACCAACCATCCCCGCAAGTCATAAATCATTAAAAGCACATACGAGAAGTTTTATTTTAGGGAACGCATTTCTAAAAGTTAAAATGACATGTTGGGTCATTACATTCTCTACCTCTTAAACAAATGTTCGTCCTCGAACGAGTTTAGAATTGTACATAGAGTGCTGAATAAGTGTGGATATCTGCTCCGCATGTCTTCCTCGGCCTCCCAAGTATCTTCCTCGACTGGTTGGCCCCTCCACTGGACCTTTACTGTAGAAATCCTCTTGGACCTTAACTGGCGAACTTGTTTATCAATAATGGCAAATGGCTCTTATTCATAACCCAAACTCTGATCTAGCTGAACTGTGCTGAAGTCCAACACATGTGATAGGTCACCATGATACTTCCGGAGCATAGATATATGGAAAATCGGATGAACTCCCGATAGACTGGAGACAATGCAAGTTCATAAGCAACATTTCCAACTCGTCTCAACACTTCAAATGAGCCTATAAACCTTGGGCTCAACTTGCCCTTCTTCCAGAATATCATTATTCTCTTCATTGGCGAAACCTTAAAGAGAACTTTTTCACCTACCATAAATGATAAATCACGCGCTTTCTGTTCCGCATAACTCTCTTGTCTGGATTGTGCTGTACGAAGTCGCTCCTGAATCAACTTTACCTTTTCCAAGACATCCTTTACCAAATCAGTACCATATAACTTAGCCTCACCGGGATCAAACCATCCGATAGGCGAACGGCATCGACGGCCATATAAAGCCTCAAACGGATCCATCTCGATGTTGGATTAGTAACTGTTATTATAAGAAAACGCGGCCAAAGTCAGGAAACGATCTCACTGACCTCCAAAGTCAATCACACATGCCCTAAGCATATGCTCCAAAATCTGAAATGTGCGCTTTGACAGCCCGTCGGTCTGCAGATGAAAGGCTGTGTTGAGCTCTACACGGGTCCCTAATTCATTCTATACTGCTCTCCAGAAATGTGAAGTAAACTGAGGGTCTCTATATGATATGATGAAAATTGGCACACNCTCGGTATTCTATTCATTCTATACTGCTCTCCAGAAATGTGAAGTAAACTGAGGGTCTCTATATGATATGATGAAAATTGGCACACCGTGCAACCGAACTATCTCCTGAATATAAATCTAGGCCAACCTCTTTGAAGTATACGTAGTTACAATGGGAATAAAATGTGCCGACTTGGTCAATCTGTCAACAATCACCCAAACTGCATCAAACTTTCTCAAATTCCGCGGCAACCCAACTACAAAGTCCATAGTAATTCGTTCCCATTTCCACTATGGTATGGTCATCTGCTGAAGTAGGCCACTTGGCCTCTGGTGCTCATATTTAACTTGCTGGCAATTTAGACACCTAGCTACATACTCAACTATGTCTTTTTTATTCGTCGCCACCAATAATGTTGCCTCAAGTCACGATACATCTTCGTAGCACCTCGATGAATAGAATACCGAGAACCGTGTGCCTCCTCCAGGATCTTTTTCCTCAGTTCATCCACATTAGGAATACACAGACGATCCTAGAGTCACAGAACACCATCTGTACCAATAGTGACTTCCTTAGCACCACCTCGTAGTACCGTTTCTCGAAGAACCATTAAGTGTGGATCATCATACTAGCGAGCCTTGATCTGCTCAAAAAGTGAAGACTGAGNAACACCATCTGCACCAATAGTGACTTCCTTAGCACCACCTCGTAGTACCGTTTCTCGAAGAACCATTAAGTGTGGATCATCATACTAGCGAGCCTTGATCTGCTCAAAAAGTGAAGACTGAGCTACGACACATGTAAGAACTCGGCTGGGCTCTGAAACGTCTGGTCGTACAAGTCTGTTGGCCAAGGACTGGATATCCAAAGTTAATAGCCTCTCTTCTGCTGAAATGAAAGCCAAACTATCCATACTCTCCGCCTTTCTACTCAAGGTGTCTGCAACTATATTTGCTTTACCTGTATGATATAGGATAGTAATATCATAATCTTTTAGTAATTCCAACCATCTGCGCTGCCTCAAATTTAGGTCCCTCTGCTTGAACAAATGCTGCAAACTTTGATGATCAGTATAAACTTCACANATTCATTCTATACTGCTCTCCAGAAATGTGAAGTAAACTGAGGGTCTCTATATGATATGATGAAAATTGGCACACCGTGCAACCGAACTATCTCCTGAATATAAATCTAGGCCAACCTCTTTGAAGTATACGTAGTTACAATGGGAATAAAATGTGCCGACTTGGTCAATCTGTCAACAATCACCCAAACTGCATCAAACTTTCTCAAATTCCGCGGCAACCCAACTACAAAGTCCATAGTAATTCGTTCCCATTTCCACTATGGTATGGTCATCTGCTGAAGTAGGCCACTTGGCCTCTGGTGCTCATATTTAACTTGCTGGCAATTTAGACACCTAGCTACATACTCAACTATGTCTTTTTTATTCGTCGCCACCAATAATGTTGCCTCAAGTCACGATACATCTTCGTAGCACCTCGATGAATAGAATACCGAGAACCGTGTGCCTCCTCCAGGATCTTTTTCCTCAGTTCATCCACATTAGGAATACACAGACGATCCTAGAGTCACAGAACACCATCTGTACCAATAGTGACTTCCTTAGCACCACCTCGTAGTACCGTTTCTCGAAGAACCATTAAGTGTGGATCATCATACTAGCGAGCCTTGATCTGCTCAAAAAGTGAAGACTGAGCTACGACACATGTAAGAACTCGGCTGGGCTCTGAAACGTCTGGTCGTACAAGTCTGTTGGCCAAGGACTGGATATCCAAAGTTAATAGCCTCTCTTCTGCTGAAATGAAAGCCAAACTATCCATACTCTCCGCCTTTCTACTCAAGGTGTCTGCAACTATATTTGCTTTACCTGTATGATATAGGATAGTAATATCATAATCTTTTAGTAATTCCAACCATCTGCGCTGCCTCAAATTTAGGTCCCTCTGCTTGAACAAATGCTGCAAACTTTGATGATCAGTATAAACTTCACAGGATACCCCATAAAGATAATACCTCCAAATCTTAAGGGCGTGAACAATCGCAGCTAACTCCAAATTATGTACTAGATAATTCTGCTCGTGGGGCTTCAACTGACGTGAAACATATGCAATAACTCGCTCTTCCTGCATTAATACACAACCCAAACTAACGCGTGAAGCATCGTAATACACTGTATGCATTCCCGAACCGGAAGGTAACACTAACACTGGTGTTGTAGTCAATGTTATCTTGAGCTTCTAAAAGCTTGCCTCACAATCATCGGACCATCGGAACTAAACATTCTTCTAGGTTAATTTGGTCAAAGGTGCTGCAATAGTTGAAAAACCTTCTACAAACTGACGATAATAACCTGGTAAACCCATAAAACTCCTGATCTCAGTCGCCGAAGTGGGACGATGCCAATTCTGAAATGCCTCAATCTTTTTGGGATCAACCTTAATATCTTCACCTGATACAATATGCCCCAAAAATGCTACAGACTCTAGCCAAAACTCACATTTGGAGAACTTAGCATATAGCTTTTGTTCCCGCAATGCCTAAAGCACTACCCTCATATGTTGCTCGTGCTCCTCCTTACTGCGCGAGTAGATCAAAATGTCATCAATGAAGAATGACAATGAATCAATATATTGCATGAATATCCTGTTCATCAAATCCATAAACACTGCCAGAGCATTAATCAAACCGAAAGACATTACCAGAAACTCATAATGACCATATCTAGTACGGAAAGCAGTTTTCGGAACATCCGAATCTCGAATCTTCAACTGATGATACCCTGACCTCAAGTCGATCTTATAGAACACCCTATCACCCTGCAACTGGTCAAATAAGTCATCAATACGCGGCAACGGGTACTTGTTCTTAATGGTAACTTTGTTCAATTGGCGAGAGTCAATACACATTCGCATTGTCCATCCTTCTTTTTCACAAATAATACTGGTGCACCCCAAGGTGATACACTCGGTCTGACAAACCCTTTGGCTAATAACTCTTCAAGTTGTTCTTTCAATTCTTTCTGAGCCTTGCGATACGGTGGGATAGATATAGGCTAAGTATCTGGAGCCAAGTCAATACAGAAATCAATATCACGATCAGGTGGCATACCTGGAAGATCTGAAGAAAATATATTGGAGAACTCCTGAACTACTGGCACTGAATCAATAGCCGGAGTCTCTGCAGTAGTATCCCAAACATAGGCTAGATAAGCCAAACAACCCTTCTCAACCATGTGTTGAGCCTTTATAAAAGAAATAACCTGATTAAATGAACTAACAAACGAACCCTTCCACTCCAGCCTAGGCAAAGATGGGATAGCCAAGGTAACAGTTTTGTCATGACAATCTAGAATAGCATGATATGGAGATAACCAGTCCATACCCAGAATAATTTCAAAATCGATCATCTCGAGCAATAAGAGATTTGCTCTAGTTTTATAACCACAGAATATAATAATACAAGATCGGTAGATCCGATTCATAATAACAGAATCGCCTACAGGAGTGGACACATAAAAAGAAGTACTTAAGGACTCACAAGAAACACCCAGGAATGGAGCAAATAGAGATGACACATATAAATACATGGATCCTGGATCAAATAATACTGAGGCATATTTGCCGCAAACAGAAATAATACTTGTAATCATAGTATCTGAGGCCTCTGCATCTGGTCTAGACGGAAAAGCATAGAACCGAGCTGGAGCGCCAACTGCTGGCCTCCGCCTGGCTGACCTCCACCTCTAGGACGACCCCTACCCATTTGTCCTCCACCTCTTGGTGGTCGGACTACTGGTGGAGCAACTGGTCTGGTAAGCATAGGTTGCTGACCATGTTGTATTGTTCTACCCCGAAGCCTGGGGCAAAATCTCCGCATGTGACTGGGATCCCCGCACTCATAACAACTCTTCGGTGCGATGGGCTGCTAACTAAGAGTCTGACCCTGGGGACCTGAATACCCACTGGGAGGCCCTTGAATAACTGGTGGGCGGTAGGAACTCTCTGGTATAGCACTAATATAGGGTCGCACTGGAGCACCCCCTCATGAACTGACCTATGCCCCCAGACGGAGCACCTCTGAACTCTCTAGAGTACCTGAACCGTTTATCTCTCATAATCTGCTCTCGGCTCCGCTGGCGCACATTCTCAATTCTCCGGGCTATCTCCACAACTCGCTCATAAGAAGTACCCATCTCAACCTCTCGAGCCATAGTGGCCTGAATACCAGTATGTAAACCGGCTACAAATCTCTGCACTCTCTCCGCCTCAGTAGGGAGTATCATAAGTGCATGGCGAGATAATTCAGAAAACCTCGCCTCATAATAAGTCATTGACATCTTACCCTGCTGGAGCTGCTCAAACTGAAACCGCAACTCTTCCCTCTGGGAGGGTAGAATATACATGTCCAGGAAGATACGGGTGAACCTGTCCCAAGTCATAGGAGGAGAATTTGTTGGTCTGCCAAGGATATAAGACTGTCACCATCTACGGGCTCTGCCCTCTAGCTGAAAAGTAGCAAAGTATACTCCATGAGACTCCAATATCCTTATGTTGTACAGTCTATCCTTGCACCGATCAATAAAGTCATGTGGATCCTCATGTCGCTCACCCCCAAAGACAGGAGGATGTAGTCTAGTCCATCTGTCCAATAATTTATGAGGATCGGCGACTACAGCAGGCCTGGGCTCAGGTGTAGCTGCTGCTACTGGCTGGGCTCCACCCACAGGTAGTGCACCCCGTGTCTGATATACAGCGGCTGCCTATCTATGAGCATGAGCCGTAGGGATATGTGCTCCCCCACCCGCTTGAGATGTGGCTGGGTCAGCCGAAAATAAACCGGCCTGAGTCATATTGTCCATGAATCGCAACGTACGACCCATGACATCCTGAAATCCCGGTGCAGATGTGAAATCCACTGGAGCTGACTCTGCTAGAGGCACCTCATCTTGTTCCTCAACAATAGGGTTCTCTGCTGGACCCATTGGCGGTATAACTGAAACAGTCCTGGGACGTCCTCGCCCTCTACCACGAGCTGGAGCCCTTTCTCGGCCTCTGCCTCGGCCTCTAGCAACTGGGGGTAGCTCTTCCCTGGTCTAAAACTTCATTTGAGCGCGTTCTCACCATCCGTGAAAGAAT
Source organism: Nicotiana otophora (assembly GCA_000715115.1). NCBI lineage: Eukaryota > Viridiplantae > Streptophyta > Magnoliopsida > Solanales > Solanaceae > Nicotiana > Nicotiana otophora. The sequence goes on along the minus strand of AWOL01S0037804.1, from coordinate 3,392 downwards.
AAGAGAAGGATATTTAGTACTACATTAATTGCACGATGGAATATGAAGAAAAGTAATTTCATACCACCCTATAGTCTCTCAAAAATAAGTACACACGTCTCCGTACCGATCCGCAAGACTCTATTAGACCTGCTCATAACTTGTGAGACCTACGTGAACCTAGTGCTCTGATACCATGTTGTCACGGCCCAATTTCACCTATAAGCCGTGATGGCGCCCAACACTATGGCTAGGCAAGCCAACTTAATAAATTAAGCATTCATTGACAAAATTTAAAACCAAGAGAATTAATAAAACCCAAACTCTACCAATGTGTGTGCCAAGACCTGGTGTCACAAGTGTATGAGCATCTAATAGATTATACAAAGCCTCAATTACTGTCTGAAATAAAAATAGACATACAACAAAAACAACAACCCAGTATAATCCCACTAGTGGGGTCTGGGGAGGGTAGTGTGTACGCAGACCTTACCCCTACCCTGGGGTAGAGAGGTTGTTTCCAATAGACCCTCGGCATCCTTCCCTCCAAGAACTCCCCACCTTGCTCTTGGAGTGACTCGAACTCACAACCTCTTGGTTGGAAGTGGAGGGTGCTTACCATCAGAGCAACCCACATTATCACCTAGTAGACATGATGAAATAAAAATAGACATGATGAAACAAAATACAAAGAGAGACACTAGTAGCTTCGCAAGCTGAAATAAATTATTAAAGTATCGTATAATTATTATTATTAAGCACGATTTCTGTCGAGCACGTATGACCCAATCCAGAGTATCGTGTATACTGCCGAGGGACGTGCGACGCGATCCATAGATGCATCTATCCTGCCGAGACGTTCGGCCCGCTCCACAAGAAAGGAGGACATTTTTATATGTACCTCCGGGAGGAGAGTATATTTATTATAAGATAAGTTTGGGAGGAAGAACAATTTCTTTTTAACCATTAATTAATTTAAACAGAAAATCAAGCATATAAATTTTCCATCCTTTAATATTTTTATCAAACAATTCACAACATATATATAAATATATCAAATAATATTAATTAAATAAAGAATATAATTTACACAAGTAATTCATTCTTTGAGTCCTAAACTACCCGGACTTTAATATTAATAGTAGCTACGCACGGACTCTCGTCACCTCGTGCGTACGTAGCCCCCGCAATTATCAATAATTATTCAATTTAATCCCTATGGGGTAATATTTTCCTTACAAGATTAGACAAGAGACTTACCTCGTCTCAAAGTCCACTTTCCGATTATCGCGTCGCGTAAAATTCTCGATTCAATGCCAAAAAATTCGAAACTATCCAAAAATTATATAAAATAATTAATATATGTTCAAAAATTCAAAATTCATCTATTAAATAAATTACCCTATCCAAAATGGTAAAATTCCTAAAATTCACCCTGGGCCCACATGCTCGGATTCTGGAAATTTTCGGATGAAAATGTTACCCATAATCTCAAAAAGTTGAATATATAATTTCTACCCAATTTCATAACTGTTTTTGTGGTTAAAATCTAATTTTTATAAAAATCTAGGTTTTTCATCCAAATATTCGATTTCTAAGATTTACTAGTTATAATCTATGTATTTAACTCAAGGGGGTGTAGAATTAACTTACTTCCAAGTTGTTAGTTGAAATCTCCTCTCAAAAAGCTCCAAAACCGCCCAAGAATGGAAGAAAATGGGCAAAAATGGTGAATTCCCGTTCTTTTAAGCTTTCTGCCAAACATGTCTTTCACATGTATAGACAGTGTACCGCACCAGTGGCTTTCGCACCTGCGGAAAAATTCTCGCAGGTGCGAGTCTCACTAGCCTTGGCCAAGCTCGCATTTGCGCACACTGCTTCGCACCTGCGCGATCGCAGGTGCGCCAAAATTCCGCATCTATGGCGATGGCCTCCCCTTCCCTTTTCCGCTTATGCGAAGACATCTCGCATCTGCACGCCTGCGAGCTTCTGTCGTAACTGCGAATGTCGCACCTGCGACTGGCCAAGCGCAGGTACGATTCTGACAGTAGCTGGGAGCTTCAGTTTTGGCTCCCAACTTCTAACTTGGTCCGAGCCTCGTCCGATTGACACTCGGGGCCCCCAGGACCCCGCCCAAACATACCAACAGGTTTGAAATCATAAAACGGGCTCGTTCGAACTCTCGGAATGCGTAAAACGATATCAAATCTAAGAATCATACCGTAAACCAAATTGATTCAAACTTAAGAATTTCAAATTCTTTAATTTACTTTCAATGCGCTGAAATATACTTAAACTACTCGGAATGGCATGAAATTTTGCGTGCAAGTCTTAAATCACTATACGGAACTATTCCCAAACTCGAAATTCCAAACGGACTTCAATTACTCAAAATCCTACTCCAAACCAAATTTAAAAAAGTTTAAATCTTCAAATAGTTGATTTTTACTATTAAGCGTCAAAACGCTCTCGGGTTATCCAAAACCCGTTTCGGATATACGTCCAAGTCCAAAATCATCATACGAACCTATTGGAAGCGTCAATCCCGATTCCGGGGTCGTTTTCTCAAAATGTTGACCGAAGTCAAACTTGTCCATTTAAAGTTAACTTAAGGAACCAAGTATTCCGGTTTCAACCCAAACACTTCCAAATCTCGAACCAACCATCTCCGCAAGTTATAAATCATTAAAGCACATACAGAAAGTTTTATTTTGGGGAACAGATTTTTAAAAGTTAAAATGACCGGTTGGGTCATTACACCCAACAGTTGGAAATGTGGGAGGAGAAAAACATTTTTGTATGTTACAAATGCTGACCCTTTATAATGAAAATACCTGTCCAAATTCAATTTTATGAATTGATATCTTAGTTGGTGTATATACGAAGTTAAATATTCTTTGGTGTAAGATATTGTATGTATGTCAAAAATGTCTTACATAAAATTTTAATAATTTTGCGGTGTTGGGCATAAGTGTAGGTCATATTAGTAGGATATTTAATGGGGGAAGGGATAGGAGGGAGGGGAAGGGATAGGAGGGAGGAGATATGATGTTGTGTGCTACCAAAGTAAGAAACTTTTAGAAAGTACAATTCATGTGACATACTTTTATTTTTAGTCTATCCCAAAAGAATGATATACTTTTATATTTAAAAATAACTTTGGAGCCAAAAAGACAAAAGAATGTATTAATCTCGTATTTTCGTATCTTCTTATCTGCATATTTCTTTTATTATATATTATTTCTTTCCCTTCGGTTATTCTATCATCTTATCTTATTATGTCTTAGCCTCATATTCTCGTATTAGTACTAGTCTCTCTACCTTCACAGGATAGAGATAAGATTTGCGTACACTCTACCCATCCCCGATCTCACTTTGTGGGATTACACTGAGTTTGTTGTTGTATTTTTTTT
>AWOL01S0037802.1:8776-24365 GCA_000715115.1 Nicotiana otophora | reverse complement strand
AACTTCTCTTTATGCCTCATTATCAAACATATGTAATTACGAGATCATGCCAAAATGAAGGAAGGGCTTAGCCTTAACTGTAACGACCCCACCGGTTATTTTGAGTATTACAACCTTGCTCCCCCCTTTATTGCTCAAATTATACTTTACAATTGTTGTGTGAATTACCGGGGTAAATGGTTCGGGTCCGGTGAGGTTTTGGAATAAATTGGAACATTTAGTTTCAAGGTTTAAAACTTAAGTTAAAATAGTGACTGGATGTCGATTTATGTGTAAACGACCCCGGAATGGAGTTTTGATGATTTCAATAGCTCCGTATGGTAATTTTGGACTTAGGAATGTGTCCGTAAAATTATTTGGAAGTACGTAGTGGAGTTTGGCTTGAAATGTCGAAAGTTAAATATTTGAAAAGTTTGACTGGGGGGTTGACTTTTTGATATCGGGGTCGAAATCCGATTCTGAAAATTTGAACAGGTCTGTAATATGAAATGTGACTTGTGTGCAAAATTTGAAGTTAATCGGACGTGATTGGATAGGTTTCGGCGTCCTTAATTTGAAAATTTCAAAATTTATTAGGCTTGAATCTGTGTGTAATTTATATTTTTGAGGTTGTTTGATGTGATTTAAAGCCTCGAATAGGTCCGTGGTGTGTTTTAAGACTTGTTGGTATATTTGAACGGGGTTCCGAGTGGCTCAGGTAAATTTCGGATGGTTGACAGATCAAATTCAACTTGAAACATTTTTGGAACTGCTGCCTACTGGTGTGATCGCACCTGCGAAGCTTTTGATCGCAAGTGTGAAGCCGCATGTGCGCGAGATCAGTCGCAGAAGCGGCCAAGAGTGGTACTGGGCAGTGCTCGCAGGTGCGAGGAATTTTCCGCATCTGCGAGGCCGTAGGTGGGAAGGTGTTGGCGCAGATGCGGACTGGGGCTGTCCTGGGGCGAACACAAGTATGAAGGGTTTGCGCATCTGCGAGCCCGCATATGCGAGAAGGGCACCACAGATGCGAGGTTTTGAGAGGTTGGCATTGTCCGCAGGCGCGCAATTTGTTCCGCAAATGCGAGCCCAGGCACCGCAGGTGCGGAAATGCCTGGGTAGTGTTTAATACGAGGGCTCCGAGAAGTTTTCTCATTTTCGGATTTTGGAGCACGGTTTGGGCGATTTTGGAGAGACAATTTTTCACACAACTTGGGGTAAGTGTTCTTAACTCCATTGTAATTATATTACATGAATTAATCTTCATTTTTTGTGTAAGATTATTGAATCTTCAAGAGAAATAAAAGAAAATTTCTATAATGTCGCAAAACGAATTTTTTAAGTTTGAATACCGATTTGGAGTTGGATTTGAGTGAAACTAGTATGGTTGAACTTGTAATTGGATGGGTTGTCGTATTTTGTGAGTTTCATCAGATTTCGAGACGTGGTCCCCACGGGTGAGTTTTGGGGCATAATTTCGGATTTTATGGAAAATATTAGCATTTTGATATGGAATTAATTCCTATAAATTGTGTTGACTGAATCAAATTAATTGTGGTAGATTCAAGCCGTTCGGGAGTTGATACACGCATAATGGGATTTTTTGGAGCATTGTTTAGCTTGCTCGACATTGGATTCGGCTTGTTCAAGGTAAGTAACTCTTCTAATCTTGGAGTTGAGGGTATGAACCCTGAATATATGTATTTTTGTGAATTGTTGGGAGGTGACGCACATGCTAGGTGATGGGCGTGTGGGCGTGCACTATAGAAATTGTGACATAATTGTTTCTATGGAATTTTATAGTTAAATAATCTTGGTATTTTCCATGCGGTTTTATGTGTTAAAGAAATTGAGCTGAAAAGCATATTAAAAATCACGTTAAGGCTATGTGCCAGCATTATTGGGACCTACAGAGGTCATATTGCTGTGAATTATTGTGTTAAAATGAAAATTCATACTCAGTCATATTCATTTCATAGCATATCATATCTCAGTCTCTGTTGTTATTTATTGATACATCATATAATCATTCTGGGCTATTTTTCATGATATTGTGAACCCGAGAGACTGGATATATTGATGACTGAGTGAGGCCGAGGGCCTGATTTGTGAGGATGTTTATGGGATCAGGCTACACGCCGCAGCATGTTGCATATTTATGGGATCGGGCTTCACGCCGCAACATGTTTGATATCGACCGAGGGCTTGATTATGAGGATGAGTGTGGATCGGGACTGCCCACCTGCAGCATACTTTATTATTATAGCACGTGAGTTGTCCGTGCAGATTATAGCGCTTGGGCTGAAGGAGCCTTTCCGGAGTCTATACACACCCCCAGTGAACGCAAGTACCTACTGAGTGCGAGTGCCGAGTGCTGAGTGACTGGGAGGCATGAGGGATTGTGAGGTATGCCCGAGTGGCAAGAGTGATTGTGAGGTATGCCAGAGTGGCACAAGTGACTGTGAGGTTTGTCCGATGGGCTGTATATGAGTAATGTTCTGCCCGAGGGGCTGTTTATGATTTTTATCATTGAGTTGCATCGCATTGGCATGCACACATGACATACAGGCATATAGATGTATTTTTCAGCATGATGTACTGTATCACATCATTCATGTTTTTACATATTTTTGACAGATGGGCATAGTGATGCATTTGTTTTTACACGGGTTATCCGAAAGAAAAATGAAATATCTTATTTATTATTGAAAAGATTTTGGGAGAAATTATTGTTTTCAAACTATTCATATTTTTGGAAACTTCGGCAAACGATTTGGGTTTTCACTGATGTATTTGAACGGAAGAACTATTATTTTTGAAATCATGATTTGCCTGAGCATTTTATCTCTGAGTTACTTCTGGTATTATTTACTTTATGTTGTTGTGGACTATTGGTTGTGGACCCGACCTTGGTAGAAGCTCGTCGCTACTTTCAACCTACGGCTAGATTTGTTACTTACTCAATACATGGGGTCGGTTGTACTGATACTACATTTCTGCACATTGCGTGCAGATGTTGGCTGTTGTTGTTGCTGTGCTCGATGGTTGCAGGACTTGAAGATGTACTTGCGTTCCTGTTGTAGCTGCCTCTTGTTCAGGGTAGCCTTAGATTTATAAAAGCTCTGTTTATGTATTATTCAAACAGACTATGTATTTATTTCATTTCCTCTTTGTATACTCTATTCTTAGAAGCTCATGATCTGTACTATCAGTTCTTGGGGATGTATAAGATTAAGATGTTTATTCACTTAAATTGCTTTAAAAATTATTATTGGAATTGGATAATTGAAAGTTGGCCTACCTAGCGGATTGGGGTAGGTGCCATCACGACTAGTTGGATTTTGGGTCGTGACAAGGTGGTATCAGAGCTCTAGGTTCATAGGTTCTACAAGTCATGAGCAAGTGTCTAGTAGAGTCTTGCGGATCGGTATGATGACGTCCATACTTATCTTCGAGAGGCTACAAGGCATTTAGGATATATACTTCCCATCTTTATTTCCTTATCATTCGAGATTGATTCAGCTTGAGATATAACTCTTTGAATTCCTTCCACATATTCGTATGCGCACATGAGCGCTTGGAATCAGTTGTGCATCACCGGCTTGTGATTCCTGAACGAAATTCGAGATGAGTATTCTATTTTTTGGTGATGGGCCAGTCCGGAGGACTTGAGGCCAAGTTTAGACCGCAGCTTAGGCTCGATAGCTTCAGTTGTAACCTGTACATTTTGACTCATATTTCTGGTAATATCCCTATGATGGGATGTTGTGGCTCGATGAGCGGCGGAATGGCTTTGTGATGAGTATGATGTAAATGCGAGATGTGTTAAAACGATTTGAATATAACGAGAAGTGTTCCTTGAAATGTAAAGGAAAGGCCATTGGGTGCTTGATTTTCGAATTGGTGTGGCATACAGTCTCCAGTATGAATGTTTTGAAGGATCTTTCATATTGTTAAATTTTGGGGGTAAAACTAAATTCTCACGTCTGGTTAATGAGTTTGGACTCAGATAGACTAAGTGATTGCATAGTAATTGTGAATGCGAAAGGGTATAACAAGATACCAGATTGAGGCTAAGCAAGTGGATTATCCCCTGCAGAGTAATTTACGTAGGAGTATTCCTTAAGATATGAGTAGAGAGTTTCTTTTCTTCCGACGGGGTGTATGTGTGGAGATTTGAATTTAAAGGTGGTTGAGAAAGTTGAATTGAATAACAAGAGAAATAAATGCTTGCTTAGCGGATGAGTGAGGTATTTTATGGTTGGTGTTGCATGAACTTGAGAATTTTTTTTGTTGAACTCACTGTAGTATCATGGTAGTAATACTGTATGGGTGTTATGATTTATTGAATGAAATGATCTATAGCTTTGAGATAAGTGGGGGAGCCTACTGCAGATGGCTTAATTTCATTGTTATATATTAAATTTTAATTTTTGTCTGAGGCATACTTGTGGGTTGACTTGCAAAAGTTGAGATCGAGGATGACTCGAATAAGAAAATTCCTTGTTAAGGATTATATAGCACGTATGAGTAAATGAAATTTGCGGGATAAGTAAGTTGTTATTGGCGAATGATGTAGTGCGCACGGAGTATGAATTGATATGTGGTGTTAAAGTAGAGTTACTTCTTTGAGTGTTGTAGTGCTAATGGGGCACGTGTCTTTTGGCCCATTTGGGTGGCGCAATTAGATTTGAGCAAAGTGCGAGAAAAATTCCAGTGGGTTTGAGAATTATATATAGCAATTGAGAATGTTTCCGGACTTGTGTATGGATAAAATCCGAGATTTGCGTTTGATGGTGCCTGGACTTGGGGAAATTCTATTTGACTATGGATTCTACATTTTTATATAAGGAAGGTAAGAAGAACAATTTTAAAATCACATAAGGTATTCTGAGAGTGAGTGTTATAGTTGTGATATTTTTGAAGGTGCTTAAGAAGAATACAGTTGCTTATGGGCCGTAAGGCGTTGTGGTTCTATGCTAAGGTTTGTAGGGTGAGTTGTGGTTAAATATTCTGGTATTTTAGCAAGAAGAAGTATCAATCTGAAGACAAATTCGGAAGGGACTCGGAGAAAATAGGACAGCTGGGTAGTAGGTTGGATCAGTATGGTAATAGATATGATCGGTTCATTGGGTGCTTATGACGTGGGAGTTTTCTATAGGTGCTTGTGGCAATATACTTGGACTTGGCGACCTGTGTGGCTTGGTCGAGTTAGAGGAATTTAGTTTTAAGGGCTTGATTATGTGCAAATGGATTCCAAAGTATTCTTGATAGTTTGTTACCGCTGTGGAGAACGTGTTATGAATTGTGATTTTCTCCTGGAAAGAAGCAAGAGAAAGGTTTCTAACTAAAATGGTATGTAAATTATTGGTGACCCAAAGTTGATAATAATATTCTAGTGCTTTTCACATGATGGCAAGATAGATGTTATGTATTGTACGAAAGCTAGATTTTCATGTACAAGGTGGCAGTACAGTCTTGAAAAGAAGGTAACGAATGTTGGACAACATGGGCGGTTCCAAATAACTAGATGAATATTATTACTACTTGGTGTTGTATGAGAAAGGGGCAGACTTAAGAAGGCGCATTGTATTTTGACTTACAGATGTATAAATTAGTATTGCAGTACTCACATGGTTAATAGACTATTGATATTCAAATTTCGTAAAGTGGCACGAAAGAACTTTCAAAGTATTTCTCGTGGGATGATCGTGTATGAGAGAGGTATTAGGCATTCAGGCGGTGGAAATGGAATCAAATATGGTGATTCATGTGTTCTAAGGATTTGGAGATTTGGGAGTTCTCAAGAGCAAATTATTTCATGGTTGTGGACTGTAAAGTTGTGGACGGAGCGAGCCAGATGATAGAATGTGTTGTGATTCAGTCATTATGGAGTTTTGGAGGGATTTTTATCTATTGTGGGTAACCAGAGTTGATTTGGGGGTCCATTGGTAGGCACAATTAAGATCTGTATTCTACACCGAGCCGGAATGGTTGGCTCCATACTGCTATTGTTGAGGGATGTGTCATTCGGTTGATATTAAACTTATTAGTGTTCGAAAATGATATGTGAGTTACTCCTATATGCTACGAGGAGTTGTGATTCATTGGTTATGTGCACACATGGTGCGGTTCTATTGGGGGTCTTATGGCGGAATTTGAACAATATGAGCATTCGGGCATTGCATGATTGATTGCGTATGGATTATGTTCTTTCGGGTTTGTGTCGCATTGTGTCATTTGCTTCTACATGGTTATGGTAATGCACTTTGAGTACTTGATGTCAGATTGCGCGTGGTTATTAATTTTGAGCGGGGTGGCTCGAGGTAGATAATATAGACCAATGTTTGGATGGGGTCACGCATTGCAGCGGAGTTATGTTAAGGCATGAACCTTGTGTTAGAATCGGGTGATGGTTCTACGGTGTATGATGAATTTTCAGAGTTTCGTTGTGGCGGTACTTGTTAATCTGGCGGGGGAGTTCTCTCATTTGAGTCATTTTCCAAGATTGGGTACATTTGAATGTTGCGTATTGGTGCACAGATGGAACGAGTTGTGGCTTCGAGTTATATTTGTGCAGTATGTCTATGGAACAATTATGTTTAGTAATATAAGGTCATTGGGCCTGGAATGGGTACTATCAGGTTTAATTTCGGTATATTCGGGAGTATAATATTGAAAGTCAGCTTAGAAAGTGATTATGGTTCTGGTTGGGGCGAGAGAGTTCCGTGACTTGTTGATCTGGTAAGTGGTCATGAAATTTTGCGTGTTTCTTTTATTATCAATAGTGTACGAACATTTTGGGATGAGGTTTGGTTTGATAAGAGGTTTAATACTAGTAATTGGTTGGTTTTAGAGTTGTCACTGTGCTCAGGAATAGTGCTACGAGCATGCGAGTTGTGTAATATGCTGGGTGATTATATCCATGGTTATCATTATGGCTTGATACAACTTGTTCAAACTCATAAAGTGTGTAAATGTAAGATTCGTGTCTTGAAAGAAATTCTAAAGGTTGGAAATTAAATTCCAAGGTTTATGGGCTAGAGTTAAATTAATGGATTCAGTTGGATTGTGTTGTCAAGCCTATATGGAATAGGGTGAGGTGGGTTCACCCCCGGGTATGTGTGTGGTGAGATGGAACAGTGATTTGATGGCTTGGAAACAACTCTTGGCACGTTCTAGGACAAACATATATTAAAGTGGGAGAGGATGTAATGACCCGGCCGATCGTTTTGAGTATTACAACCTTGCTTCCCTCTTTACTGCTCAAATTGTACTTTACAGTTGTTGTGTGAATTGTCGGGGTAAATGGCTCTGGTCCGGTGAGGTTTTGGAATGAATTAGAACATATAGTTTCAAGGTTTAAAGCTTAAGTTAAAATAGTGACCGAATGTCGACTTATGTATAAACGACCCCAGAATGGACTTTTGATGATTCCAATAGCTCCGTATGGTGATTTTGGACTTAGGAGCGTGTCTGAAAAATATTTTGGAAGTACGTAGTGGAATTTGGCTTAAAATGTCGAAAGTTAAATTTTTGGAAAGTTTGACTAGAGGGTTGACGTTTTGATATCGGGGTCGGAATCCGATTCTAGAAATTTGAATAGGTTCGTAATGTGAAATGTGACTTGTGTGCAAAATTGAAAGTCAATCGGACGTGATTGGATAGGCTTCAACGTCCTTTGTAGAATTTGGAAATTTCAAAAATTGTTAGGCTTGAATCTGTGTGTAGTTTGTATTTTTGAGGTTGTTTGATGTGATTTGAGGCCTCGAGTAGGTCCGTGGTATGTTCTAGGACTTGTTGGTGTATTTGGATGGGGTCCTGAGTGGCTCGGGTGAGTTTCAGATGGTTGACAGATCAAATTCAACTTGAAACATTTCTGGAACTGCTGCCTACTAGTGTGATCGCACCTGCGAAGCTTTTGATCGCAAGTGCGAAGCCTCATGTGCGCGAGATCAGTCGCAGAAGTAGCCAAGAGTGGGACTGGGCAGTGCTCACAGGTGCGAGGAATTTTCCGCATCTACAAGGCCGCAGGTGCGAAGGTGTTGGCGCAGATGCGGACTGGGGCTGTCCTGGGGCAAATGCAGGTGCGAAGGGTTTGCGCATCTGCGAGCCCACAGATGCGAGGTTTTGCGAGGCTGGCATTGTCTGCAGGCACGCAATTTGTTCCGCAAATGCGGATACGCAGGTGCGAGCCCAGGCACCGCAGGTGCGGAAATTCCTGAGCAGTGTTTAAAACGAGGGTTCCGAGAATTTTTGTCATTTCGGATTTTGGAGCACGATTTGGGCGATTTTGGAGAGGAAACTTTCCACACAACTTGGGGTAAGTGTTCTTAACTCCCTTGTGTTATATTCCATGCATTAATTTTTATTTTTGGTGTAAGATTATTGAATCTTCAAGAGAAATAGAAGAAAATTTCTATAATGTCACAAAATGAATTTTTCAAGTTTGAATATCGATTTGGAGTCGGATTTGAGTGAAATTAGTATGGTTGAACTTGTAATTTGATGGGTTGTCGTATTTTGTGAGTTTCATCAGATTTCGAGACGTGGTTCCCACGGGTAATGTTTGGGGCGTAATTTTGGATTTTGTGGAAAATATTAGCATTTTGATATGGAATTAATTCCTATATATTGTGTGGACGGAATAAATTAATTGTGGTAGATTCGAGCCATTCAGGAGTTCATACGCGTATAATGGGATTTTCTGGAGCATTGTTTAGCTTNAATTTTAAAGAGGAAATTGGGGGTTTTGGCCTAAAGTTTCATAATATGAATTATTGAGTTTTGAATATCGAATTGGAGTCGGATTTGAATAAAACTAGTATGGTTGGACTCGTAATTGAATAGGTTATTGAATTTTGTAAATTTTATCGGGTTCCAAGGTGCGGATCCGGGTTGGGATTTTGATTCAAGATTTGATCTTTTTCGATAGGGATTGGTTCCTTAAGCATTATTTGATGTATTTGAGTTGTTTTGGTTAGTTTTGAGTCGTAGGGAGGTAGCAACACACGTGATGGCATCTTTGGAGCATCGATTGGCTTGTTCGAGGTAACTAACTCTTCTAATCTTGGAGTTGAGGGTATGAACCCTGAATATATGTATTTTTGTGAATTGTTAGGAGATGACGCTCATGCTAGGTGACGGGCATGTGGGCGTGCACTATAGAAATTGTGACATAATTGTTTCTGTTGCGGATCCACCGGGACCGTTAAAATACGGATCTGGAAAATATTGACCGAAGTCAACTCAACTGAGTTTTTTAGGCAAAATTCTTATTTTTATCAGGTTTTAACATATAAGCCTTCTAGGCCGATACCCGGACTAACCACACAAATCAATGCGGGTAAGAAAGAGATTTTTAAGGCTTAAGAGTGCATAATCGAGTTCTAAAACATAAGATGACCTTTTTGGGTCATCACAATATATTATTATTTATGGGATCGGGCTGCACGCCGTAATATGAGTGACTGATTTATGCCACGATTGGCTTGTTATAGCGCTTGGGCTGAAGGAGCCCCTCCGGAGTTTGTACACACCCGGAGGTTTGAGTAACTGTGAGGCATGGGTGACTGTGAGCATTGAGTGAGTGGGATGACTGAGTGACTTCGAGGACTGGGTGATTGAGTGACTGGGAGGACTGAGTGAAATGATACTCTGAGAGTATGCATATGGATTTATCACTGAGGTGCATCGCACTAACATGCACACTTGACATACATGCATAGAGATGCATTTTTCTCATGCTGTACGGTATCACGTCATTCATGACTTCTCACAAATATTGCCATATGGGCATATTGATGCATTTTCCACTGGCTATATGGAAATAAAATAAAACATATTATTTATTGTTGAAATGAATTTTTGGAAAAATCATAGTTTCAGACTTACTCATATTTTTGGTGATTTTCGGCAAAGGATTTGAGTTTTACTGTTATACTTGAAAATAAAATGTTTATTTTCCGGAATTGTATACGAGCTGAGTATTCTTTTATTGAGTTATTACTTGTGCTGCTTTAAATTGTATTGTTATGAGATATTATTGGTTATTGGAGTGGACTCTGACCTTCGTGCAAGCTCGTCACTACTTTCAAACTAAGGTTAGGTTTGTTACTTATTGAGTACATGAGGTCGGTTGTACTCATACTACACTTCTGCACCTTGCGTGCAGATGTTGGCTGCTGATGATGCTGTGCTCGTTGGGAGCTGGATCGGAAGATGTACTTGCGTTCCGGTTGTAGCTGCCTCTTCTTCATGGTAGCCTTAGATTTATAAAGAAAATCTATTTATGTACATTTCAAACAGATGATGTATTTATTTCATACAAGCTTTGTAAATTCTAATCTTAGAAGCTCATGATTTGTACTACCAGTTCTTGGGGAGCTAATAAAGTTAGTTAAATATTATTTGAATAAGATATTTGTAAATTAGCTTACCTAACGGGTTGAGTTAGGTGCCATCACGGCTAGTTGGAATTTGGGGCGTGACAAATTGGTATCGAAGCTCTAGGTTCATAGATTCTACAAGTCATGAGCAAGTGTCTAGTAGAGTCTTGCGGATCGGTATGATGACGTTCATACTTATCTTCGAGAGGCTACAGGCTACAGGGCATTTAGGATAATTTTTCATCTTTCTTTTCTTATCATGCGAAATTGATTCAGCTTGAAATATAACTCTTTGAATTCCTTCCAAGCATTCGTGTGCGCATGTGAGCGCTTTGTATCAGCTGTGCATCGTCGATTGTGATTCCATGAACGATGTTCGAGATGTGTATTCTGTGTTCTGGTGATGGGCCAGTCTGGAGGAATGGAGGCCAGATTTAGACCGCAGCTTAGGCTCGGTAGCCTCAGTTGTGTGAACTTATACATTTGGACTCATATTTCCAGTAGTGCCCCTATGAGTGGAATTTGTAGCTTGATGAGCGGTTGAATAACTATATGATGAGCATGATGTGACTACAAAATATGTCCACATGGTTTGAATATGACGAGATGAGTTTGTTTGGGATGTGAAAAGGACTATTGGGTGCTTAATTTCTGTCTTGATGTGACGTATAGTCTCAGGTTATAAGTGTGTTGAAGGGTCTTTCACGTTGTGAAATTGGGGACAAATTAAATTCTCATGTCTTGATAATGAGTTTAGACTCATAAAGATTAAGTGATTGCGTAGAAATTGTGGTTGCGAAAGGGTATAACAAGATGGCAATTTGAGACTAAGCAGGTGGGTTATCTCCTGCAGAGTAATCTACGTTGGTGTGTTCCTTATAATGTTGTGTGAGAAGTTTCTTTTCTAACAACGGGGTATATGTGTTGATATTCGAGTTTGGATTGGTTGAGAAAGTTTACTTGACCGTCACGAGGATGAAGGCGAGCTTAGCAGATGATTTAAGGTATTTTATGATTTGCGTTATCTGAGCTTGTGAAGAATTTTTGTTGAAATGACTGCGGGAGTATGACAATAGTATAGTATGGGTATGATGGGTTATTAGGTGTTGTTTTATATGGCTTTGAGCCAAGTGGGGGAGTCTGCTATCTGTGATTTGATTGCACAATTATGTGTTGTATTGATTTTGGTCTGAGGTATAATTGTGAATCAGATATGACTTGCAGAGGTTGAGATCGAGGATGACTCGAGTAAATGAATTATTGAATACGGGTTATATTGTACTTTATGAGTATGTGAAAATCATGGGATGAGTGAGTTGTTATTTGCGAAGTATGTAATACGCATGGGGTATGAATTTGATAGGTGGAATTAAAGTAGAGTTACTTCTTTGAGTGTTGTTGTGCTAATGGGGCACGTGTTTTTTGACCCGTTTGGGTGGAGCAATTTAGATTTAAGCAAAGTGGGTGACTCTCGAGAAAGTTTTAATGGATTCAAGATTAATACGTAGCAACTGAGAAGTTTTGGCGGATTTGTATATGGCTAGAATCTAAGATTTAAGTTGGATGGTGTCAAGATTTGTGGCATTTCTTTTTACCATTATGGATTTTATATTTCGGTATCAGGAAGGTGAAGGAAATGACTTTAGACTAAAATAAGGTATTTTCAGAGTGGGTTTCTCGGTTGTGGTATACAACGGCTGATGGGCCTTATGGCGATGCGGTTTTATGTTAGGGTGTCTTATAGTGAGCTTTCGGTAAGGATCGTAGTATTCTGACAAGGACAAGTGTCAACTTCAGGATAATTCAGAAGAAACTCGGAGAAAATAGAATGACTGGGTAGTAGGCTGAACCAGTATGGTAATAGTATTATTGGTTCTTTGGTAATTATGATGTGGTAAGACTTTACAGATGTTTTGGTAACCTGCGTAGCTTGGTAGAGTTAGGGAGATTTAGCTCTAATAGCTTGGTTATATGCAAATGGAGTTCAAAGTGTTCTTGATGGTTTCTACCATAGTTTGAACCAGATATATAAACTGCTGGTGACTTAGAGTTGATAATGAGATTCTCGTGCTTTTCACATGATGGCATGATAGATGTGGTGTGTTGTGCAGGATTAAGATTTACATGTACAAGGCATCCGTTTAGTGTTGAAGGGAAGGTCAAAGAATTTTGGACAGCATGGTCAGTTTCAAATATTTAGGTGAATGTTATAACTGCTCGGTAATCCTTGAGAAGGGTGTGCATTTCAGAAGGCGCATAGTGTTTTGACTTACAGATGTTCATCGGTATTGCGGTACTCACTTAGTTGATAGACTGTTGATATTGTAGTTATTGCTATGTGGCACAGAAATATTTTTTGGAAGAATTCCTCGTGGGATGATTGTGCATGAGAGATGTGTTAGTCATTCAAGTGCTAGAGTTGGGATCAGTTATGATGATTCATGCGTCCTATGAATTTGGAGACTAGGAGTTCTCAGAAGCATATTGTTTCAAGGTTGTGACCCGTTTGAAGTGAGTATTTATTTAAATCCAGTGGAGGCACTAGTTGCATTAATTATTTGGGACAGCTACGCGCTATGAGTGCGTATATATGTGAGGTTTGAGCCAATGTGCGGGCATCAGGGTAAGTATTTATACTCGAAAGAATGCTTAGGCTATGATATTCCTAGAGTTGACTGTTAAGCGTAAAGTTATAACGTTTTTCGTGTTCTTACCTTTGTTGAGAACTATCTGAGTTGCACTTGAGGTTATAAGAGGCTAATTCCCTGCATAAACGGGGTAGTTACTATTTCTGCGTTAAATTGTCGATTTGAAGCGTGATAGCAGACTTTGCACATGCCTACTCTATGGCGTGTTAATTATACCAGTCCAGGAGCAAGAGAATCTTATTTCATGTATCATATACATGTGTACTTAATTGATTGCTCATGTATTATATGCTTCGACTGGAGGCTGATGACCATGCCAGGCGGATTATGTTATTGGCACGTGAGTTGTCCGTGCGGATCCATATATTGATACTATAACACGTGAGTTGTCCGTGCGGATCTATATATCGATACTATAGCACGTGAGTTATCCGTACATTTGATGTTAATGTGACCTCTAGGAGAGCTGGTTACCGTTATTAGATTCATGTGTATTGGTTCTACTATATATGATGAGCTCATAGCATTGTTGTTGTGGTGGTGCTTGTTGAACTTGCAATACGACTCTCTTCTTTGAGACATTTCCCATTTTTGGGTACACGGATTGCGCAGTTGTGGCTTGAGTTATATTGGTGTGGCATGTATGTGGGATTGTTGTGTTTAATAATATAAGGTCATTGGACCTAAAATAGGTACTATCAGGTTTGTTTACGGTATATTCGGGAGGATAATATTGAAAGTCGGCTTAGAAAGTGATTATGGGTTTGGTTGGGGCGAGAGAACTCCATGACTTATCGATCTGATAAGGGGTTACGAGATTCCATGTGTTTCTTTTATTATCAGCTGTGTACGAAGGTTTTGGAATGAGCTGTTATTTGATATGCGGTTTAATACCGGTATCAGGTTTGTTTTAAGCAGCTACAATGATTATAAATTATTGCGAGTATGTGAGTTGTGTGGTATATCATGTGATTACATCTGGAGCTATGGATAAGGCCTAATACATCTTATTAAGACACATACAGTGTGTAGATATGATATTCGGGCCTTGAAACGAAATGTTTGGATGTTGGAAATTCGATTCCAAGGTTAATGGGCTAAGACTAAATTAGTTATTTTCAGTTATGTGGTATTGTCAGGCCAATATGGTATAAGGTGACGTGGGATAACCCCCGGGTATGTGCGTGGTAAGGTGGAATAGTGATTTGATGGCTTGGAAACAACTCTTGGCACGTTCGAGGACGGACGTATATTTAAGTGGGGGAGAATGTAACGACCCGACTTGTCATTTTACGTAATTACTATCCTTTACACTATTTAAAGTCTTGAATAGCTTCATATGATGTATTATGACATGTGTGAATCATCGGTTTTGATTTCCAGGTGTTTCGAGATTAGTTCGGAAGAATGAATTTCATGTTGGAAGCTTAAATGAAAAGGGTTGATCGGGGAGTTGACTTTTTGATATCGAGCTCGGAATCATATTTTGGAAATTAGAATTGCTTTGTTATGTCATTTATGACTTGTACGCAAAATTTGAGTTCATTCCGACTTGATTTGATAGGTTTCGTCATCGAACTTAAAATGTTCGATGTCGATTTTTCAACAATACGTGGTATACCATTAAGAAAATGAGATCCAAATTCAGTTTTGATTGAAGCATTAGATCCGTATTGAAATTATGGAGCCATAACAAAAAGAATCGTCGAATTCGGACATCGTATGAGAGAGTTATGCCCATTTCCGTGTCAAAAATAATTTCATGTCGCCGTCAGCGCCCAGGGTAGCGTGGGGAGCTATCCCTAGAGTTGGGACTGCTGGAGGTACTGGAAAGGGCACCACAGGCAGCTCCCCACGCCACCTGTGGCGCCACAGACGTAAAACCCCCATAAAACAGGGAGTTTTGCCATTTTTACTCATTTTGGAGTTTAGGGAGCTCGGTGAAGGCGAGTTTTGGGCAATTTTCATGGGAAAATATTGGGGTAAGTGTTCCTTATCCTTTATTGATTCTATTTCATGATTCCATAGTTATTTACTCTGATGGTAAGCACCATCCACTTCCAACCAAGAGGTTGTGAGTTCGAGCCACCCCAAGAGCAAGGTAGAGAGTTCTTGGAGGGAAGGATGCCGAGGGTCTATTGGAAACAACCTCTCTACCCAGGGTAGGGGTAAGGTCTGCGTACACACTACCCTCCCCAGACCCCACTAGTGAGATTATACTGGGTTGTTATTGTTGTTGTTGATTCCATAGTTATTTACATCATGAATTCGTGAATTTATGGAAGAAAAATCAGATTTTTATAAAATCTTCCAAAAATGTAAAATGAAGATTTGAAGGTCAATCCGATGTCGGAATTTGATAATATTTGTATGGTCGGACTCGTATCGGAACGTGTTCAGATTTTGTGAGTTTCGTCATATTCCAAGACGTGGGCCCACTGTCGACTTTTTGAGCGGAGTTGGAATTTTTTGTAAATTGTTAAATTGTAAGCATTAGAATAAGTTGTGATTAATTTGCACATTGTTTGAATAGATACAAGTCGTTCGGCTTGAATTGAGGAGATAGGAAGGCGTATG
>AWOL01S0037800.1:9424-38789 GCA_000715115.1 Nicotiana otophora | reverse complement strand
CTTCCACTCAGGAATATCTAACCTCTGAAGTAAACCACCAGGTCTCTGATGCTCACACTTTACCTGCTGGCAATTTAGGCACCGAGCTACATAGAAAACTATGTCCTTCTTCATTCGCCTCCACCAATAATGCTACCTCAAGTCCTGATATATCTTGGCGGCGCCCGGACGAATAGAATACTAGGAACTGTGGGACTCCTCAAGGATCAACTCACGAAGTCCATCCACATTAGGCACACAAATACGATCTTCCATCCTCAAAACTCCGTCATCTCCAACATTTACCTGCTTGGCACCACCGTGCCGCACTATGTCTCTAAGGACAAGTAAATGCGGATCGTCATCCTGCCGATATCTGATGCGCTCAAACAAAGAAGATCGAGCGACTGTACAAGCTAGAACACGGCTGGGCTCAGAAACATCTAACCTCACGAACTGGTTGGCCAAGGCCTGAACATACAATGCAAGCGGTCTCTCACCAACTAGAATATATGCAAGGCTACCCATACTGACTGACTTTTTACTCAAAGCGTTGGCCACCATGTTGGCCTTCCCGGGATGATACAATATGGTGATACCATAGTCTTTCAATAGCTCCAACCACCTCCTCTGCCTCAAATTGAGTTCCTTCTGCTTGAACAAATACTGCAAGCTCTAATGATCAGTGAATACCTGACATGGCATGCCGTTAAGGTAGTGCCTCCAAATCTTCAGCGCATGAACAATGGCTGCCAATTCTAATTCATGAACAGGGTGATTCTTCTCGTGAACCTTCAGCTGCCGTAAAGCATATGCAATAACCTTGCCACCCTATATCAATACCGCACCCAGACCAATATGAGATGCGTCACAATATACTGTATACGATCATGAACCTGTGGGTAACACCAATACCGATGCCGTAGTCAAAGCTGTCTTGACCTTCTGAAAGCTCGCTTCATACTCATCTGACCATCTGAACGGGGCACCCTTCTGGGTCAATCTGGTCAACGGGGCTGCTATGGATGAAAATCCCTTCACAAATCGACGGTAATAGCCCGCCAAAACCCAGGAAATAACGGATCTTTGTTGCTGATGTGGGTTTAGGCTAGTTCTGCACTGCCTCAATCTTCTTAGGATCCACCTGAATACCCTTTACTGATACAACGTGACCCAAGAAAGCAACTGAACTCAACTAAAACTCGCATTTTGAGTACTTAGCATATAACTGGTTGTCTTTCAGAGTCTGAAGAACGATCCGAAAGTGCTGCTCATGCTCCTCTAGACTGTGGGAGTAGATCAAGATATCATCAATAAACACAACCACAAAGGAATCCAAGTAGGGTTTGAATACCCGGTTCATTAAATCCATGAATGCTGCTGGGGCATTTGTCAGCCCAAATGATATCACTAGAAACTCATAATGCCCATACCGAGTCCGAAAAGCTGTCTTAGGAATATCGGATGCCCTAATCCTCAACTAATGGTAGCCAGATCTCAAATCAATCTTTGAAAACACCTTGTCACCCTAAAGCTGATCAAATAAATCATCAATCCTCGGTAATGGATACTTGTTCTTGATGGTGACTTTGTTCAACTACCGATAATCTATATACATCCTCATCTATCCATCTTTTTTCTTCACAAACAACACAGGTGCACCCAGGGCAAGACACTAGGTCTAATGAAGCCCTTATCAAGCAAATCTTGCAACTGCTCCTTCAATTCTTTCAACTCTGGCGGGGACATGCGATATGGCAGAATGGAAATAGGTTGAGTGCCCGGAGCCAAATCAATGCGAAAATCAATATCCCTGTCGGGTGGCATCCCCAGCAGGTCTGCAGGAAACACCTCTGGAAACTCACGAACAACCGACACTGAATCTATGGAAGGAACCTCCGCACTAGAATCGCGGACATAAACCAAATAAGTTAGATACCCCTTCTCGACCATATGCCGAGCCTTCACATAAGAGATAACCCAGCTGGCAGAATGGCCAAGATTTCCTCTCCACTCTAATCGAGGCAACCCCTGCAAGGCTAAGGTCACTGTCTTGGCGTGACAATCTAATATAGCATGATAAGGTGACAACTAATCTATACCTAGTATGACATCAAAATCAACCATGTCCAGAAGTAGGAGATCTACACGAGTCTCAAGACTCCCAATGGTGACCACACACGAACGATAAACACGATCTACAACAATAGCATCTCCCACTGGTGTGGACACATACACATGAGCACTCAAAGAATCACGGGGCACAACCAAATAAGAAGCAAAATAGGATGACACATAGGAGTAAGTAGATCCCGGATCAAATAGAACTGAAGCATCTCTGCTGCAAACTGAAACAGTACTTGTGATAACAGCATCAGATGATTCAGCCTCAGGCCTGGCTGGGAAAGCATAACACCAGGGCTGGGGCCCACCACCCTGAACTACGTCCCTGGGAAGGCCTCTAACTGGCTGGTCGCCACCTCTAACGGCCTGACCTCCACCTCTAACCGTCTGGCCCCTACCTCTGGCTGCCTGACCCCTGCCTCTAACTGGCTGAGCAGGTGGTACAACAACTGGTGCCGGAACCATGGCACGAGAACTCTGATGCTGTGAGCTACCCGTTGCTAGAGGGAAAAATCTAGCAATGTGTCTCAGATCACCACAAGTATAACATAGCATCGGTTGCGGTGACTGCTGACCCTGTCGACCCTAATAACCACCCTGATAACTCTAGAGTGGAGGTGCACTAATAGGAGCTGGTGGTGCACTGTAGGCTAGCTAGTCGGAATAATGCATTTGAGGGCCACGACCACCTGAGGCATCGTGGGATACCTGGAGCGCTGAATGAAACGGCCTGGAGGATGGCCTCTACTAAACGTACTCCTGCCTCTAGATGAGGCACCGCTAAACTCACCAGAATGATGAGGTCTCTTGTCAGACCCCTGACCTTCCTGAGTAAGAACCATTTTGACTCGTCTGGCAATATTAGCAACCGCTTGAAAACAAATCTCACTCCCAATCTCCTTAGCCATCTGCAATCTGATAGGCTGAGCAAGTTCATCAATAAACCTCCTCACCCTCTCTCTCTCTCTCGATGGGAAGCAGAAGAATAGCATGACGGGCCAAATCCACAAAAAGGGTCTCATACTGAGTAACAGTCATACTGCCCCTGCTGGAGACGCTCAAACTGACGGCAACGCTCTTCTCTCAATGTGATAGGCAGAAACTTCTCTATGAAGAGCTAAGAGAACTGGTCCCAAGTAAGAGCAGGCGACCCAGCTGGTCTGGTCAACAAGTAATCTCTCCACCATTTCTTTGCGGAACCAGTCATCTGAAATGCAGCAAAATCGACCCCATTGGTCTCTACTATACCCATGTTTTGTAGAACCTCGTGACAACTATCAAGAAACTACTGGGGATCCTCTGAAGGAGCACCACTGAAGTGAATAGGAAAGAGCTTGGTAAACCTTTTCAATCTCCATAAAGCCTCAGAAGACATAGCTGGCCCATCTTCGACCTGTGCCGCAATAACCGGCTGAACTAATCTGACTGGCTGAGCTGCTGGAGCCTAATAATGGGGAGATATCTGCTCTGGAGCGGGAGTGGTGGGAGTCTGGGCTCCTACTCCAGCCTGAGAGACTGCTGGTGCCATGGGAAATGCGCCAGTCTAGTCCACACTCTCCATAAGGTCCATCAAACGGACCAAAGCGTCCTGAATACTGGGGTGAAAATGAACCCCTACGGAACCTGAGCTGGTCCGGCAGGAACAGTTTGGGTTGGAACCTCCTCGTCAAGCTCTATCTGAGGCTCCACTACTGGGGCTACTGCTCGGACTCTAGGCTGAGCCCTGCCCCTGCCCCTGCCTCGGCCTCTAGCACGGCCTCGACCTCGATCTCTGCCCCGCGTAGGAGCTGCCACTGGAGGCTCTAGCTGCTGCTCAGCTGAGGAAGTGGTACATGTTCTCGCCATCTGTGAGAGAATAAGAATAAGACTAGAAGAGTTCAATCAGTATTGAGAAAGCAAAATCGCACGATAGAGAAGAATGGAAGTGAAACTTGTACCAAAACGTTATAGCCTCTGGAAGATAAGCACAGACGTCCCCGTGCCGATCCTCCAGACTCTACTAAACTTGCTCGTGAATCGTGAGACCTAAGAAACCTAGTGCTCTGATACCAACTGTCACGACCCGAAATTTCCTACCGACGGGACCGTGATGTCGCCTAACATTTCACTTGCTACGCAAACCAACATTAGAGAATCATTAAACCAATTCCCTATTTCCATTCAGTAATTAACAATAATTAACTACGATGAAATATAATAAGTGCGGAATATCATAAAACTATATTAATTACTACCACCCGAATCTGGAGTCACAATTCATGAGCATTCTATAATTTACTATAAGTAATAGATCGAAAAAAATACAACTGTCTGAATGAAAGAAAACAGTAGGACATAAAAGATAGATGGGGACTTTAAGGTCTGTGAACGTCGACAGATCTACCTTGAGTCTCCGGACAGCGGACCAGTAGCAAATCTCGATCAACCTGAGCCGGTATCCAAATCTACACAGAAAGTGCAGAGTGCAACATCAGTACAACCGACCCCATATAGTGGTAAGTATCGAGCCTAACCTCGGCGAATTAGTAACGAGGCTAGGACAAGACACCCATATATAACCTGAACAATATAATCCTGCTAGTGGCACCAACAATAAATAAAGAAATAACATGGAAATAATGGGAAGGGAACATACAGTGGGGGAATACAACATAAAGAGTGAGAATAATGAAAAGACATAGTTAAACCGAAAATCCTTAAACGAATTGAGCAATTTAAACAGTAAGAAAAACTGCACGGCATCACCCTTCGTGCTTTTACTCTCAACCTTACCAAATAATAAATAAGACTGCACGGTATCACCCTTCGTGCTTTTACTCTCAACCTTACCAAATAATAAATAAGACTGCATGGCATCACCCTTCGTGCTTTTACTCTCTTCCTCACAATATATATTCATGCACGGAATCACCCTTCGTGCTTTACACTCTTCCTCACCATATAAATAAATCACGCACGGCATCACCCTTCGTGCTTTACACTCTTCCTCACAATATAAATAAATCATGTATGGCATCACCCTTCGTGCTTTACACTCTTTCTCACAATATAAATAAATCATGCACGGCATCACCCTTCGTGCTTTACACTCTTTCTCACAATATAAATAAATCATGCACGGCATCACCCTTTGTACTTTACACTCTTCCTCACAATTCACATAATCAATAACAACGGATAGAGAGAAGTTTCACAAAGAAATCAATATTTCATCAATGATTACTTTCACAATTTAACATCTCAACCTCGAATCAATATTCACATGTTTATCAACCTTGGTGGAACCAGATATAAGTCTCCCAACATTTCAACAACAACAATAATCATGGATAACAAGTTTTAAGACTACAAATTTCCAAGAATGGAATTTTACTCGCATGCTATGACTCGACTACAACTCATAGATGCTCATCACCTCAACTATATATCGTATTCAACAACAAAACACGTAGCAAATACTCACACAATACCTATTCCCTCAAGCCAAAGTTAGACACGACACTTACCTCGTTCCAAAGGCCACTTAATTCTCAATCACAGCTTTTGTTTTGGAATTCACCTCCAAACCACTCGTATCTATTCAAAAATGACTCAATAATATCAAATATTACTAAAGGAATCAATTATATTTCATAAATTAAATTTCTCAAATTTTCCTTCAAAAAGTCGAAAAATCGACCCCAGGTCCACTTATTCAAAACCCGAGGTTCGGACCAAAATCCTTTTACCCATTCACCCCCGAGCCCGAATATGTAATTAGTTTTGGAATCCGATCTCAAATTATGGTCTAAATCCCCAAATTCCCGAAATCCCTAGTTTCCACTCTAACCCCCTAATTCTAACATGAAAACTCTAGATTTTAGGTTGAAAATTCAAGAAATGTAATGGGTAATTGAAAGGAAATGGTTTAGAATCACTTACCAACAATTTGGGAAAGAAACGGCTCTTGAAACATCGCCTCTCACCATTTGATTTTTTGAGAAAATGAATTTTATGCTAAAATTCCGTTTTTGGATTCTTTTAAGTGCTGGGCGACAGTGTTCATCGCGTTCGCGAGAGCACTGTCGCATTCGCGAAGGGTACTGGCTGCCAAGCCTACGCGTTCGCGAGACCCAGCTCGCGTTCGCGATGGTTACTCCCTCTCTGGCCTTCGCGTTCGCGAGGCATTGCTCGCGTTCGCGATGAATGAACGGCTGACTCCCCCTCCCCAATGCCTAACACTACGTGTTCGCGATGGGCTTGTCGCGTTCGCGAAGGGTAACGCCCCCGTCGCTTCGCGTTCGCGAAGAAGAAATCTTCAGCTGCCCAGTTTACTCTTCGTATTCGCGAGAGTACCTTTGCGAACGCGAAGAAGGACATGCCAGAACACCTGCTACAGCAAAATACCAGATTTTCAAAGTCCAAAACATCCCGTGGCGTATCCGAAACTCACCCGAGCCCTCGGGGCTCCAAATCAAACATGCACACAAGTCTAAAAATATAATACGAACTTCCTCACGCTATCAAATCGCCAAAATAATACCTAGAACTACGAATTTAGCACCAAATCAAATGAAATTCTCAAGAACACTTTAAAATTTTTATTTTCTCAACTGGACGTCCGAATCACGTCAAATCAACTCCGTTTCTCACCAAATTTCACAGACAAGTCTTAAATATCATAATAAACCTGTACCGAGTTCTGAAACCAGAATACGGATCCGATACTAATAATGCCAAACATCAATCAATACTTAAAAATAATTAATTTTTATACTTTTACTTTTCATCAAAAATTCATAACTTCAGCTATGGACCTCCGAATTCGATTCCGGGCATACGCCCAAGTCCCATAATTTGATACGGACCCTCCGGGACCGTCAAAACATGGATCTGGGCCTGTTTACCAAAAATGTTGACCGAAGTCAACTAAAATTAACTTTTAAGGCATAAATTCTTATTTTCATCAATTTTCAACATAAAAGCTTTCCAGAAACCTGCCCTGACTGCGCACGTAAATCAAGAAGAGTACAAATGAGATTTTTAAGGCTTAAGAGCGCAGATTCGAGTTCTAAAATATAAAATGACCTTTTGGGTCATCACATATGAGTTTTTTAAGAAGTATATCCTAAAAGTAATAGGATTACATGGCTAAAAATATATCCATATCCCGAAAGTAATTATGCTAATAGAAAATCTAACATATTTCTAAAGGTATTAGGTTTACATGCTGACATGTAGTATTATATATCTATGCCCGAAAATAATTATACTAATAGAATTCCTAAAAGTAATCATGTATAACGTATAATATTATGTCCTAAAACTAATAGGATTACAAGGCTAATGTGTAGAATTCTGGTTATGTCCTTTTACTGTGAGCTATCATGCTTAATATTAAAAGGTTATTAATATTAAAAAGTTATTTTTGTAATTTAATATTTTATTTATATTTTTATAATAATGTAGATGGTTCTAAACAAAGCAGACAATTGGGCTAACATCATACCTATCAGCACTCTCTCTTCCATTGAAATTGGGTCATCCTCCGCCTCTTATAGTGAGATTTTTACACGACTGCTCCCAATTTAAAGATTATTTTCATAAATAATAGCACTTTTTGTTTATTTCAAAGATTTTTTTTCTTGCCTTAAAAAAATAGACTCCTGATAGGAAGGGAATTCTTGAGAGTCTATTTTTACTCAATTCATGATTCTTGAGAGGAATTCTTGCAACAATAATTGGACGTGATTTTCGGTCAAATGTCCATTTTTGGATAATTAATTATTGAAGGTAAATTTCCTTTGGCCAAATATGAAATATTTGGTTTACTGTTACAAATATATTACTCCCTCCGTTTCAATTTATGTGAACTTATTTGACTGGGCACGAAATTTAAGAAAAAAAAGAATACTTTTGAACTAGTGGTATAGAATGAGGCATATATATTTTGTGTGACTATAAATCATTGCATAAAGATAAATTGTTTCCAAATAAGGAAAGAAGTCATTCTTTTTGACAAGGACTAAAAAAGAAATAGGTTCACATAAATTAAAACGGAGGGAGTATATATTATTTAATATTGTTTAGTTAAGAAACTTTCACTCTTATAATTGCTTAAAGTCGTTGCTTAGTGTGGAGAGAAGCTGATAAATTAACCGTTTACTCAATTGCTTAAATTAAAACACTCGACAAATATATAATATATATAATACATGTATAACCGTTTAAAACTCAATACACAATGTGTGTATTACGACTAGAAAGTAAAGAACCCTTTCTTTTTTCTTGCTTCTTTCCTTTTTATAGAACGAGATTTTTGGACCGTGACAATCTTCATAAAAATCATTCCTTTGCTTCTGTAGTGTGGCAGCTACTGAAAAGATGAATTTTAAGGAAATAAAATGACTGAAAAATTAAAGATAGATTTTCATTCTAAAGATGCCTTTTTACACTGATTTTAAGGACTCTATATAGCTACTATCACCGGCTGTGATTAATGTACTGGACCAATGAAAATAGGACAGACTAGGTACTATTCTAACGTTACAAATGTTAAAGACAATACACGTGTCGTTATAAGGAAAACAACTTCATGGGAATTTAAAAGACTACAAACCTAAGAGGACTAAAATGAAAATAACAAAACTATATTTCAAATCTTCAAAATAGGCCCAATACCAAATGGATCCGTCTTCTTTAGCCCAGCGGACTAGATCCACTACATCCTACTCTCCTTCGAGAACCTTGTTAATCAAGGTTGAAAATCTGAAAATTGCGAGGTTAAGAAAGAGTAATCATTGCAAGTTGCATCTTTTGGAGATAAATTAGCCCATTGTACAAAAACTTGGGTCACTGCCCGATTTTCTCTTTTAACTATTCACTGATCAACAATTGCTAAAGGTTTAGCAACCAATTGACCATCTAGAGTGCTTAGAGAAGGACTTTTTGTTGGAAAAACTTTGGGTCCTAGCTTCTTCTTGAGTTGGGACACGTGAAACACAAGGTGGATACGTAAATTGTTTGGAAGTTGAAGCTCATAAGCCACCAGGCTGATCTTTTTTATTACAGAGTAGGGCCAAAAAACTTTGAAGCTAACTTCAAATTCTTCCGCAGAACTACATATGATTGCCTGTAAGGTTGTAATTTGATAAAGACTAGATCCCCAATCTCAAATTCTCTTTCACATCTTTTGCTGTCCGCGTATTGTTTCATACGCGTTTGTGCTTTAATGAGATTTTCCTTCAACTGCTTGCTCATTATTTGCCTACGAGCTCTGAGCGTATATGATTGTTCTGCTCGTACTCTATCAAATTATACTAAAGTTTAAGATATTCTTTATCGAGATTGGAACCACCTAGGTTACAGATTTGTATTATCTTTGTCACTATTTAAAAGAATCAAATTGGTAAAGAGAGAGTTATTGAAAAACAATAGTAAAATAAAAGAAATTAATATTTATAGTTTTATAACAAAAGATAGAGGTTGGGATATTGTGAATCAGCAAGATAAAATCGTTATAATAAAATTAAAATTTTATTATTTATTTATATGTTTAATGAAATGATCGCATATTTCTAACTCAACCAAATCACATATAAGTATTCAATTAATAACACCTCTTTCGATTAATGTAGTTAATCGATTAACTGTCAAACAGAGACCTTGTTTAAAGAATGACCACTTATCTCTAAGATAATCACTCCACATAACAATAATATATAAATAGTACCGCTCACACTTAGTGTTATCAATTTATTGATAGTTAGTGATATTAAACAATAATTGACTAATAACACCTCTTTAGATTAGTGTAGTTAACCAATTAAAGTAATAGCTTCAAGCAAGAATTATCTTAGTTGAATGCACCAAGTGAGAAAAAGCCTCTTTCGATTAGTCTTTTTTAAATCTATAAACTTATTTAAATCTTTCTCTTCTCCCGAATAAGAAATAATTAACAAGATAAAAATTTTGGTAAGTGTATATAATTATATCAGATAATAGATATAATCAATATCAAATACATTGGTGTATAAAGATGATAAAGAGAAAATCTCAACAGAAGAAGATAATAAAATTAAGATAATTATTATAACACTTTATAGCTTCATCTAGTATCCCAATCAAAGAAAATTATTCCATTATGGAGAAAAGATAAACAGGAAAAATACTATTCCTACGATAAAAGAAATAACTTTTAAGGCTAAAACAAAGCCAATATTAAAGTTGGTGTTCTCTGCACAAGAATGGTTCTCTCTCTTCCACTAAAACGTCATGCCTATTTATAGGAAATTATGCCCATAAAATTCTCAAGGATGCCATCCTTGGATTGGGGATGACATCCGAACTCTTGAATCAATTTCTTCCAGGTGCCTCTTTCCATAGATGACATCCTTAGAATTGAGGATGACATCCTTCGACCATCCTTAAGCTTTTTGATGTCTCTGATTGAAGACTCTTCTTTCTTCTCTTTTTCTTTCTTTTCTTTTCATGCAATATTTATTAATAATTTGTACAAATATTGAACAAAATATCATATCTATAAATAAAGTATTTATTTATTTAATATAATATATACCTTAAAACATACATAATATATACTTATCACTTTCCTTCAGCAATTGGTCCAATATAACACTTTGGCACATGTACCTTTTGCCAAGAGCTTTTTCTCCTATTCAGTGAGAGTGGTGAGATGGCTCTGCCTGAGAAGAGGATTTTCCCTTAGAAGGAGTACTTTTTATTGTGAGGGTAGAGGGATTCTTGGAGTGTTTAGCTATTGGAGAGTTTTGAAGTAGGGTTTTCCGTGTGATAAGAACAATGAAGAAAGGAGAAGATGGTTCAAAGGATTAAAAAGAAGAGATTTTGACGGTTGAGTACAGGAGAGGAAAGGAAAGAGTGTTAGTGAAAGAACATGATGATTGATTTTCCTTTCTTGAAAGCTACGACTGATGGGAAAGAGGGGGAAATCGGAGGCGCTTAATTAATGCGTACTTACAGAAACAAGAAAAATGAAAACATTAGAAACGCAAGAATTAAAATTAACACAAAGGTCCTAATTTTTATGATCAAGCAAAATAATGCCAAGTAGTTCTCTTAGGGAGCAGAATCTATCTTCAAGTAAAGGTTTAGTAAAAATTTTTGCTAGTTGATTAGTGGTGCCAACAAATGATAACTCTATATCTCCCTTAAGGACATGATCTCTAATGAAGTGATGTTTAATATCTATATGCTTAGCCCTAGAATGATGCACAAGATTCTTTGAGAGATATATAGTACTAGAGTTATCACAAAATATTTGAATAAGTTTAAAAAATAATTCATAGTCACTCAGTTGATGAGATATCCATAGTAACTATGCATAGCACTGTCCAACGGCAATATACTCTACCTCAGTCGTGGATAATGCAACTGGGCCCTATTTCTTACTGTTCCATGATATTAATGCCTTTCTCAGTAATTGACATGTTCCACTAGTGCTCTTTCTGTCTTCTTTATCACCTGCAAGATCAGCATCTGAAAAATCTTCAAGCTTAAAATTGTTAGAACGTAGGTACCATAGTCCATATGAAATAGTTCCAATGAGATAACGAATTATTCTCTTTATTGCAGTCAGATGCGATTCCTTAGGAGTTGACTGAAACCTGGCACATTTACACTCACTAAAAATAATATCTGGTCGACTGACAGTTAAGTAAATCAAAGAGCCAATCATTCCACGGTATTTAGTTTCATCAACTGGATTTTCTTTTTCATCCTTGTCGAAAATTGTTGATGGGCTCATTGGTGTACCAATTGCTTTAACACTGCTCATGCCAAACTTTTGAATTAATTCCTTTGTATATTTGGTGTGGCATACAAAAGTTCCTTCATCAGATTGTTGAATTTGATGTCCAAGAAAAAACGTAAGCTCACCCATCATGCTCATTTCAAATTCACTTTGTATGAGATTAGCAAATTCCTTGCACAAAAGAGGGTTAGCACTTCCAAAGATAATATCATCAACATAGACTTGAATAATAAGATTACCTCCTGATGATCTTTTGATAAATAATGTAGTATCTACTTTACTTCTTGTTAAACCATGATCAAGTAGAAATGATCTAAGCCTTTCGGACCAGGCTCGAGGAGCTTTTTTGAGTCCATACGGAGCTTTAGTCAACTTATACACGTGGTAAGGAAATTTTGAGTCCTCAAAATCAGGAGGTTGTTTTACGTACACCTCCTAATCAATAAAGCCATTAAAAAGGCGCTTTTGACATCCATTTGGAAAAGTCAAAATCGTTTGAAGGATGCATATGCAAGAAGAATCTGTATAGACTCTAGTCTAGCTACTGGAGCGAAAGTTTTATCGTAGTCGACTCTTTCATGCTGTGAGTAGCCTTGGGCTACTAATATGGCTTTGTTTGCACAACCTTTCTATCTTCATTCATCTTGTTTCTGAAAACCTATTTGGTTCCAACTACGACATTATTTGCAGGCTCAGGTAGTAGTTCCCAGACTTGATTTTTATCAAATTGATCGAGCTCCTCCTGCATTGCTTGTACCTAGCTGGAGTATTTTAAGGCTTCCTCGACCTTATTTGGTTTGATCTGAGAGATGAGTGCTATATTTTTCTTTTTTTAGAGCTCCCCTGGTTTTCATTCCTTCACTTGGATCTCCTATGATAAATTTATAAGGATATTCTGGTTCACTTCTCCACTCATTTGGATGTGTTCCAATCGTAGGAGTAGTAGACTCTTTCTGTGATTCTGGTTGATTGTTGACAGGTTCACTAGTCGGCTATGTGACTGCGTCTGTACTATTAGTCGACTTTTGTGACTTGCTTGTCTGTGATGTTTCTTGGATAATATCTTCATCACCTGCAACAATTCTTTTCTCGGCCGTAGTATTATTTTCATCAAATATGACATGTATTGATTCTTCTATAGATAAAGTACGTTTAGTATAAACTCTAAAAGATCTACTATTTATAGAATAACCCAGAAAGATACCTTCGTCACTCCTTGGATCAAATTTTCCAAGATTATCCTTACCGTTATTATGAATGAAATACTTACTTCCAAATGGATGCAAGTAGCCTATGTTGGGCCATTTTCCTTTCCATAATTCATATGGAGGTTTCTTCAAAATAGGTCTTATAAGACATCTGTTGAGAATGTGGCAGGCTGTGCTTACTGCCTCTGCCCAAAACTGATTTGGTAGGGAATGTTCTAATATCATTGTTCTAGCCATATCTAGTAGTGTTCGATTTTTCCATTCAACTACTCAATTCCGTTAAGGTGATCTTGAAGCTTGAAAAGTTGTGAGTATATCCTTGATCATTGCAGAAATCTTCAAATGCTCTACTTTCGAATTCGCCTCCATGGTCACTTTGGATGGTTATAATGAGATACCCTTTTTCTCTTTCACCTCTTTTACAGAAAATCTCTAAGTTTTTCAAAGCTTCATCTTTATGAGATAACAAAATCACTCATGTAAAACGTGAGTAGTCATCAATAATAGCAAAAGCATATCGTTTACCTCCAATGCTAGCAGTTCTAGTGGGTCCAAATAAATCCATGTGAAGAAATTGTAAGGGCTTGGTCGTAGATACAATGTCTTTGCTTTTGAAAGAGTTTATGATTTGTTTACCAATCTGACATGCATCACATACATGATTTTTAGAAAAATGAGCTTAGGAAGTCCAATAACTAAATCATGCTTGGAGAGTTTCTCAATTAGATGTATGCTTGCATGACCAAGTTTCTTATGCCAACTATGGATCATCAGATATAGATGCTAAGTAGATGTGACTATCTAAATTTTCAATGCCATCAAGAATGTAAACATTTTCATACCTTTTTCCCAGGAGTATTGTTTTACCTGATTCATCTTCAATAGTGCATCATATTTTCTTGAATTTGACTTCATACCCTGAATCACATAGCTGACTTATAACTCAGGAGATTATAGTTGAGTCCATCTACAAGATATACTTCAGTAATATCACATTTGTTATTGTCACGACCCCAAATTTCTTCCGTAGGATATCGTGATGGCACCTAGTCTCTAAGACTAGGTAAGTCTATCAATAAGGAATATAACAGAATACACAACTAAAATTTAATCCTTAACAGTCGAATAAATAAAAACTGCAATTTAATAATTTCAACTCCCAAAACCCGGTAGGAATAAGTCACAAGTTTCTAAGAATTTATTCTCTATGCCTCTATAGATAATAAGATAGAAGGGGACTGCGGAGTCTGCGGACGCTGGCAGATATACCTCGAAGTCTCTGTACACCGGTAGCTCACTGATATCTGGGATGGTAAGAAGTTCCTGGATCTGCACAAAACGATGTGCAGAAGCATAGTATGAGTACACCACAGCAGTACCTAGTAAGCGCCAAGCCTAACCTCGGTAGAGTAGTGTCGAGGTCAGGACCTACTGGAATAATAAAAGACATGGTGACATGTTTAAAAATAAAATAACAATAAATGATAATGAAAATGAATCAAGTAAGTAGTATGTCACCATCAAACTTCACAGAATAAGGGCAAGTAATACCTTGTGGTAGGAAAACAGAAATTTACAACTTTAAGAAAATCACGTCATTAATCAAAGACAAGTGCAGCCATAAAAAAATATCAACAAGGGCACTCCCGAGATACCGCCTCGTAGTCCCAAATGATAAATAAATTCACAACATCTCATTTCCTTATATCACTGCGGGAGCCTTCACATTTAATTTTAAAGAAAATATTATTCCCGAAATAGCATCCCGCGCTTTAGCCACCCTTATCACACCGCATGACTTCTAGTAGTTCCCCTACTATCCACACGTATCAAGCCATCCTTATCTCACTGCATGCGTTTCAACACCCAAACCTTATACCACCGCATGCGTATCAATATCACAATATATCACAATTTGCACCTCAAGTGCCCAAATATTTTAACTTGCCAAAATAAATCAAAATCAGAATATTTTTTCATAATAAGGAGCTTACGGCTCAATCACAGTAAATACGAAAGTATTCACAAAATATTCAGCAAAATAATATCCATTATTTCCACAATAGGGAGCTCACGACTCAATCACAATGAATACAAAAATCTTCATAAAATATTCAGCAGAAATAATATTTTCATAAACTTAACATCTTGACTTAACATCCAATTATTAGATGTAAAATTCATTTTTAATAATAGTTAATTTAAGGAAATTCAACCTTTAAATAATGCACAGAATAAAAGAATGCAAAGTTTCAACTAAACAGGTAAAAACAATTAGTAGGAAAAATGTCAGGCAAATTTAGGAATATAAAATAGATCAATGATGACGAATATAATCGGATAAAATAATTTAATTAATGTGTGAGAGAGATATACATAATTTAAAATCCAGAGTTTTCCATATTTACCCCGTATACACACTCGTCACCGCGTGTACACGACTTTTAACACATTACAATTATCACATCAATACCAATCCTAGGGAGAATTTCTCCCCCCATAAAGTTAGACAAGTCACTAACTCAAACCGCGCTCAATCAGTTAAGTAGTATGTCTTTTCCTCGATTTTCCGACTCCGATTGGCTCGAATCTAGTCATAATTAATTCGATACAATCAACAAAAATTATAGAATCAATTCCATAAGAAAATACTATATTTTTCAATAAAAGTCTGAAAGGCCCACGTCTCGGAATCCGACGAAACTCACAAAATCCGATAGCTCATTCAATTACGAGCCCAACCATACCAGTTTCACTCAAATCTGACTCTGAATCGACACCGAAATCTCAAAAATTCGTTTCTATGATATTTCTAAAATTTTTCAAAATTTCAATCTCAAAACACTAATTAAATTGTGAAAAACAATGATATATCCGCGTATATTGACCAAATCCGAGTTAGAATCACTTACCCCAATATTTTTCCTTGAAAATCTCTCAAAACTCGCCTCTCCCCAACCTTCAAATTTGTCAAAAATGGAAAATGGGACGAAGTCCCCTGCTTTATAACTTAAAGTTCTGTCTAGGCTGCCATCGATCCTGCTTCGATCCTGGCCCTCGATAATGGCCCTCGATCCTGGCCCTCGATTCTGGCCCTCGATCATGGCCTCGATCATGGTCCTTGATCCTGGGCCTCGATCCTGGGCCTCGATCCTGGCCCTCGAATTTCCAGCAGAAATTTGCAGCAATTGTTTAAGTCTAACTTTTAATCCCCATCCGAAACTCACCCGAGGCCCTCGGGACCTCAACCAAATACACCAACAAGTCCTAAAATATCATACAAACTTATATGAAACCTCAAATCACATAAAACTATGCTAAAACCACAAATCATACCCCAATTAAAGCTTAAGGAACTTAAGAATTTCCAACTTCTACATTCGATATCGAAACCTATCAAATTAAGTCCGATTGACCTCAAATTTTGCACACAAGTCATAAATGAAATAACGGAGCTATGAAAATTTTCGGAACTGGATTCCGACCCTGATATCAAAAAGTCAATTCTCCGGTTAAACTTTCAAACTTAAATTCCTATTTTAGCCATTTCAAGTCTAATTTAACTACGGACTTCCAAATAAAATTCTGATCACGCTCCTAAGTTGAAAAACCACCATACAGAGCTGTTGGAATCATCAAAATTCTATTCCGGGGTCGTTTAGACATAGATCGACATCCATCCAACCTTTTCAACTTAAGTTTTAAACTTTGGAACTAAGTGTTCCAATTCATTCTAAAATCTCTCCAGACCTGAACCAACTACCCCGACAAGTCACATAACAGTTATAAAGCACATAATGAGCAGTAAATAGGGTAATGTGGCTATAACTTTTAAAACGACTGGCCGAATCGTTCCATCCTCCCTCTCTTAAAATAATCGTTCGTCCTCGAACGGGTTTCGAATTATATCTTGAGTCTCAAATAGGTGTGGATATTTTCTCTATATCTCCCGCTCAGTCTCCCAAGTAGCTTCTCCGTCTGGCTGACCTCTCCACTGCACCTTCACTAAAGCTATGTTCTTTGATCTTAGATTTCTAACATGTCTGTCCAAAATGGCCACTGGTTCCTCTACATAAGATAGATCCTTGCCCAACTGGACTTAGCTGAAGTCTAACATATGAGATGGATCGCCGTGATACTTCCGGAGCATGGAAACATGGAATACTGGATGAACTGCAGAGAGGCTAGGTGGTAGTGCAAGTGTTTAAGCCACCTCTCCAACTCTCTCAAGAATCTCAAAAGGCCCAATATACCTAGGGCTCAACTTGCCCTTCTTCCCGAACCTCATAACCACCCTTCATAGGCGAAACCCGGAGCAAGACCCGTTCACCAACTATGAATGCAACATCACAAACCTTCTGATCCTCATAACTATTCTATCTAGATTGGGCTGTACGAAGTCGATCCTGAATCAATTTAACCTTTTCCAAGGCATCCTGAACCAAGTTTGTACCCAATAGCCTAGCCTAGCCTTGCTCGGCTCGAACCAACCCACTAGAGACCGGCACCGCCTACCATACAAGGACTCATATGGAGCCATCTAAATACTTGACTGATAGCTGTTGTTGTAAGCAAACTCCGCAAGTGGAAAGAACTAATCCCAAGCACCCCCAAAATCTATCACACACGCACGAAGCATATCCTCCAGTATCTGGATAGTGAGCTTGAACTATCCGTCTGTCTGAGGGTGAAATGTTGTAGTCAACTCCACACGAGTACCCAACTCTCGCTGTAAAGCCCTCTAGAACCGTGATGTAAACTGCATACCCCGGTCAGAGATGATAGATGCTGGTACGCCATGGAGTCTGACAATCTCGCAAATGTAGACCTGAGCTAGCTGTTCCGAAGAGTAAGTAGAAACTACAGGAATGAAATGGGCTGACTTGGTCAACTTATCCACAATCACCCAAACTACATTGAACTTCCTCTGAGTCTGTGGGAGCCCAACAACGAAATTCATAGTGATCCGCTCCCATTTCTATTCTGGAATCTCTAACTTCTGATTCAATCCATCCGATAGTTGATGCTCATACTTCACCTGCTGGCAATTTAGACACCGAGCTACATATTCCACTATGTATTTCTTCATCCGCCTCCACCAATAGTGTTGTCTCAAGTCCTGATACATCTTTGCAGCACCCGGATGAATGGAGTACCGCAAACTATGAGCCTCCTAGAGAATCAACTCATGCAAGCCATCTGCATTGGGTACACATAGCCTGCCCTGCATCCGTAATATACCGTCATCTCAAATAGTGACTTCCTTGGCATCACTGTGCTGAACTGTATCCTTAAGGACAAGCAGATATGGGTCATCATACTGATGCTCCTTGATACGATCATAAACAGAAGGCTGAGAAATCACACAAGCCAAAACTCAGCTCGGCTCGGAAACATCCAATCTAACAAACTGGTTGGCCAAGGCCTAAACATCCAAGGCTAAAGGCCTCTCTGCTACCGGTAAATATGCTAAGCTGCCCAAACTCTCCGCCTTACGACTAAAGGCATCGACCACTACATCGGCCTTCCCGGGATGATAGAGAATGGTGATATCATAATCCTTAAGCAACTCCAACCATCTCCGCTGCCGCAAATTAAGATCCTTCTGTTTAAACAGATGTTGTAGACTCTGGTGATCGGTGTAGACCTCACAATGGACACCGTACAAATAATGCCGTCAAATCTTTAAGGCATGAACAATAGCTGCTAACTCAAGGCCGTAGACTGTATAATTCTTCTCGTGTATCTTTAACTGTCTGGACGTGTAAGCAATCACCCTACCGTGTTGTATCAACACTGCGCCGAGACCAATACGCAACACATCACAATACACAGTATAAGACCCTGAACCTGTAGGTAATACCAATACTGGGGTTGTAGTCAAAGTTGTCTTGAGCTTTTGGAAGCTCTCCTCACATTCCTCGGTCCACTAGAACGGAGCACTCTTCTGGGTCAATTTAGTCATAGGTGCAGGAATAGAAGAGAAACCCTCTATAAATCGGCGATAATACCCCGCCAAACCAAGAAAACTCCGAATCTCAGTAGTTGATGATGGTCTGGGACAACTTTGCACTGCTTCAATCTTCTTCGCATCTACCTTGATCCCTTCGCACGAAACTATATGACCTAAAAATCCCACAGAATCAAGTCAGAATTCACACTTTGAAAATTTTGCATATAACTTCTTTTCTCTCAAAGTCTGAAGCACAGTCCTCAGGTGTTGCTCATGATCTTCCCGACTTCGGGAATACACCAGAATGTCGTCAATAAACACAATGACAAAAGAATCAAGACAGGGCTGAAATACACAATTCATTAAGTGCATAAAAGCTGCTGGGGGCATTGGTTAGCCCAAATGACATCACAAGGAACTCATAATGACCATACCGAGTCCTAAAAGCAGTCTTCAGGATATCGGGTTTCCAAATCTTCAACTGATGATAGCCTGAACACAAGTCAATTTTAGAGAATACCCTGTCACCCTGAAACTGATCAAATAGGTCATCAGTACATGGCAATGGATATCTATTCTTCACTGTAACTGTAACGACCCGTCCGGTCATTTCGAGAGTTATAGCCCCATTTCCGCCATTTCCACTTCTTTTGTGCTTTACAGCTGTATTATGTCTTATCGGGTTGGTTGGTTCAGGTTCGGAGTGGTTTTTTAGTGAATTAAGACGCTTAGTCTCTTAATTGGAATCCTAAGTTGGAAAAGTCGACCGGACGTCGACTTGTGGGAAAACGACCTCGAATTTGAATTTTTATGGCTCCGTTAGCTCCGTTAGGTAAGTTTGTACTTAAGAGAATGTCCAAAATATGATTTGGAGGTCCGTAGTAGAATTAGGCTTGAATTGGCGAAAGTTGGAATTTTGGCGATTTTGGCCGGTAGTGGAAATTTTGACATCGAGATCGAATTGGATTTCTGGAAGTTGTAAAAGGTTCATGGTGTCATTTTTGACTTGTGTGTAAAAGTTTAGGTCAATCGGACATGGTTTGGTAGGTTTCAGCATCGTTTGTGGAATTTGAAAGTTTAGAAGTTCTTTAGGCATGAATCTGGGTGTAATTGGTTTTTTGATATTATCATGAGTGATTCGAAGGTCAGATTAAGTTCGCATGGGGTTATATGACTTATTGATATGATCGGTTGAGGTCCCGTAGGCCTCGGGGTAATTTCGGGTGGTTAACGGCTTGATGAGAGTTGAGGAATTGCAGCTGAAGCTGCTGCTACTGGTGTAACTGCACCTGCGGAGTGGGAACCACAGGTGTGAGCCCACAGAAGCGAAGGAGGAGCCGGCAGAGGACGCAGGTGTGATGGTATTCCCGCACCTGCGATGGTCGCAGAAGCGGATTTAGGGGCGCTGGTGCGATTTTGGACCGCAGGTGCGATGTACTTCCCGCACCCGCGAAGACAGCAGATGCGGTCACTGGATCGCAGGAGCGGAGGCTGCATTTAGGGATTTTTCCACAGAAGTGGGGCTTTGCCCGCAGATGCTGAAATGGAGCCGCAGGTGCGAGAATTCTGGGCAGAACCTATAAATAGAACACTTCGAGATTTTTCACTATTTTCATCATGTTTGAGCTCGGAATTTGGGGATTCTGAGAGGGATTTCGGAGTAATCACTGAGGTAAGTTCTTTGTTCCTATTTATCTTTAATAATGGTGTTTCCCCACTGATTTTACACCTAGTTGGTGAGTGTTTGAGGTGAGATTGGGAGATTAGGGCTTGGGAATTGGAGAGTGAATTTTGGGGTTTTGGAAGGGCAATTGAGGTCGGATTTTGATAAATGTTGTATGGTTAGCCTCGCGAGTGAATGGGATTTCTGGTTTTGTGACTTCGTCGGGTTTTGAGACATGGGTCCGGGGGGCCAGGTTGAGCCAATTTCGAATTTTGGACTATATTTTAGTAGTTGTCTTGTGAAATTGATCCTTTTAGCCAATATTGATTATCCTGTACTGTTTGT
Source organism: Nicotiana otophora (assembly GCA_000715115.1). Lineage (NCBI taxonomy): Eukaryota > Viridiplantae > Streptophyta > Magnoliopsida > Solanales > Solanaceae > Nicotiana > Nicotiana otophora. Next base: position 17,748 of record AWOL01S0037800.1, on the reverse strand, counting down.
GGCTAGATTCAGGGCATTTGGAGGCCGATTCGAGAGGCAAGGGAATTTTGGAGTAGGATTTCTGCACGGTTGAGGTAAGTAACCGTCTTAAATCTGGTTTTGAGGGTATGAAACCCCGAGAATTTGAATGATGTGAATATTTAGAGGTGGCGCACATGCTAGGTGACGGGCGTGTGAGCGTGCACCGTGAGGGATTGTGACTTAGTCTATCCCGTGAGACTGTAAAGTCGAATAGCCATTGTTATTACTTGTCTTTCCTTAGCTTTGAGCAATTGACTGCATTTCATGTTAGAAACCATGCTTAGGCCATATGATATCACCGTTGGGACCCGCAACGTTCGAATACTTGTTGAATTGACTACTAATTATTGTCTTGTACTCAGTCACAGTCTTACTTGTGTGTTATATCCCCATTTCCTCTTATTTCTTGTTGTATTCTCTATTTGGGCTAATTATTATGATATTCTGTGAGCCCGAGGGGCAGGAGAGGTTAGTGACTGAGATAGGGCCCTAGTGCCGAGCTACGAGCTGTGAGGTATTTTGGATCGGGTTGCACACCGCAATAATATTGGATCGGGTTGCACGCCGCAACAAACCTTTGGGCTATATATATATATATATATATATATATATATATATATATATTATTGGATCGGGTTGCACGCCACAACAAATATTGAATCGGGCTGCGCGCTGCAGCAATATAGTGCTTGGGTTGAAGGAGACCCTCCGGAGTCTGTACACCCCAAGTGAGCGCAGGTACCTATTGAGAGTGTGTATTGAGGGCCGAGAGCCAAGAGTATGAGCTATTGAGATGAGTTGAGCAACTGTTGCCTTGAGAGGCTGTACTTGCTTTTATTTATTGTTGCACGTAGTTATTATCTGTTGTTGGTGTGAAATTTTTGGAAGATTCATATTTGTTTTACTTGAGCTCGAACTGATTTGACTTATACCACTGGATTTGAAAGCATGTTCGCTCTTTACTGAAAATATTTGAAATGATCTGTATTATTATAGTTCGTCACTACTTCTCAGTTCCTTATTTAATTCTGTTACTTGCTGAGTTGGTTGTACTCATGCTACACCATGCACTTCATGTGCAGATCCAGGTGTGTACGGTTCTGGAGGTCACTCAGTTCATGCGCGGGCTGATTATCGGAGACTTACGAGGTAGCTGCCGGCGTCCGCAGTCCTTGTTTCTCCTTTCTTATTATCTTTTCTCTCTTGTATTGGCATTTGGCACAGACTGTAGTAGACTCCGTTTTCTAGATTGGTTGTTAGATGCTCATGACTTAGTGACACCCCGATATCGAGCTATTTTTTCGCACTTATGTTTTATTTGGGTTTTACCCCTGTATTTATGAAAAATCAACTCCAGTTATTTTAAATATCTTAATTCATTTCTGTTAAATTTTGAAAGTGTTTTGAAAGGGTCGGCTTGCCTAGTATCACGATAGGCACCATCACGACGGGTTAGATTTTGGGTCGTGACAGTAACCTTGTTCAACTGGCGGTAATCAATACACATCCGCATAAAACCATCCTTTTTCTTCACAAATAAGACAGGAGCACCCCAAGGTGATACATTGGGCCGAATGAAACCCTTATCAAGCAGTTCCTATAACTGCTCTTTTAATACTTTCAATTCTGCTGGGGCCATACGATATGGTGGAATAGAAATGGGTTGAGTGCCCGGTAACAAATAAATATCAAAGTCAATATCCCTGTCGGGTGGCATACCTGGAAGATCCGCTGGAAATACATCAGGAAAATTCCTTACTACAGGAACTGACTCCATGGTAGGAGTATCAACACTAATATCTCTCACATAGGCCAGATACGCATCACACCCCTTCTCAACCATTCGTTGAGCTTTAAGAAATGAAACAACTTTGCTAGGAACATGATCCAAGGTACCTCTCCACTCTAGCCGCGGTAGACCTGGCATAGCCAACGTCACCGTATTGGCGTAACAATCAAGGATAGCGTAATAGGGCGACAACCAGTCCATGCCCAAAATAATATTGAAATTCACCAGACTGGGAAATAATAAATCAGCTCTGGTCTCAAAACCACTGATAATAATTAAACACGACTGATACACGTGGTCCACAATAAAAATTCACCCACGAGTGTAGATACATAAACAGAAGAACTCAAAGAATCATGGGATACGCCCAAATACGAGGAAATATAAGATGACACATAAGAATAAGTGGAGCATGGATCAAACAAGACTGATGCATCTCTATGACAGACTGGAATAATACCTGTGATAACAGGATCTGATGCAACAGCCTCTGTCCTAGCAGGAAGGGCATAATATCTGGTCTGGCCTCCCCCTCTAGGGCGACATCTACCTGTCCGACCTCCACCTCTAGCTGGCTGTGCAGGTGGAGTAGCAACTGGTGCAGTGATCATGGCCTGAGAAGACTGGGGGCCCTGTGGAATAGGTTGGGCCTACGAAATCTGTGGAGGTTCACCCCTCCTAAGTCTGGGACAATCTCTCATGATATTACGAGTGTCACCACACTCAAGACAAGCCCTCGGAGGACGTGGTTGTTGGGCCTGGCTCGGGCCTGATCGACTGAACTGCCCGCTGAAAGCACCCCGTACATGAGGTACAATAGACACTAGCGGTGCATAATATGGAACATGGGGTCTGGGAGTAGCCGGAATACCGCTAGAAGCTGGAAGTGTTGAATGAATAGGACGGCTCACATAGCCTCTACCATGACGGGCTGCAGCTGGGGCACGAGAATTGTTATATGTGCCAGAATCTTGGGGTCTCTTAGCTTCCCTCTCTTCTCTCTCCCGATTCTGCATACCCTCTAATCTCCTAGCAATTGACACCACCTGTTGGTATGTGATGTCCATCTCCAGTTCTTGGGCCATACTGAATCTGATACTAGGGTGGAGCCCCTCGATAAATCGATGAACCCACACTCGAACAGTAGCAACCAAGGCTGGTGCATGCCTATCCAAATCACTGAATCGGACCGCATATTCTGACACAGTCATAGAACCCTGGCGAAGCTGCTCAAACTCTGTGCACCATGTATCTCTAAGACTTTGAGGAACATACTCCCTCAAGAACATATCTGAAAATTGAGTCTACGTGAGTGAAGCTGCCTCAGCCGGACTATCTAACTCATATGCCCTCCACCACTGGTATGTTGCTCCTCTATGCTAGAATGTCGTGAAATAAACCCCACTGGAATCCACAATACCTATAGTATAAAGGATACGGTGACATTCCTCCAGAAAACACTGAGCATCCTTTGAAGCTACACCGCTGAATGTGGGAGGGTGGTACTTTTTGTACCTTTCGAGCCTGAGCTGCTCCCCCTCTGAAACTGCTGCCGTAACCTAGGGACGAACTGGGACAACTGGCTGCACTGGTATAACCTCTAGGGCATGGTCAACCTGGGCCCATGGCTCTGGGGGTACGGGTAGAGGGAGTCTGTGATCCTCCCCCGACATGAGATGCGGCAGGAGCAAGTGGAATTAACCGTGCCTGAGCTAGATTTCCAAACATGCTCAATAACTGGGCAAGAGTCTCCTGAAGTGCAGGAGTGGTAACAAGCGTCTCAGGTGCATGTTCTCCAACTGGAGCTACTGGTGGTTCCTCTGCAGCAGCTCGTGCGGGTGCTCTAGCTGCACCACGTGGTCTTCCTCGGCGTTTGGCTCGGCCTCTGCCCCGACCCCGGCCTCTTGCGGCTCCAACAGAGGGCACGAGTGTTTGATCATCGGATCCAGTTGTGCGTGTACTCACCATTTGTGAGAGAAATAGAAAGATAATGGTTTAAAATTTTGAAGTCAACAAATGCGCATGATAAGGAATCAAAGAAGTGAATATTTCCTAACAGTTCCATAACCTTCCGAAGATAAGTACAGACGTCTCCGTACCGATCCGCGAGACTCTACTAAACCTGCTTGTGACTCATAACACCTATAAACCTAGAGCTCTGATACCAACTTGTCACGACCCCAAATTCCCTCCATAGGATGTCGTGATGACACCTAGTTTCTAAGACTAGGTAATCCTATCAATGCGGAATATAACTGAATACAAAACTAAAATTAAATCCTTAACAGTCGAATAAATAAAAACTGCAATTTAACAATTTCAATTCCCAAAACCCGGTAGGAATAAGTCACAAGCTTCTAAGAATTTATTCTCTATGTCTCTATACATCAGAGTCTAAAGAAAATAAGGAAGACAACATAATAAGATAGAAGGGGACTACGGACGCTGGCAGATATACCTCGAAGCCTCCTCGTACAGCTAAAGAAAATATTTTTCCCGAAATAGCATCCCGCATTTTAGCCACCCTTATCACACCGAATGACATCTAGTAATTCCCCTACTAGCCACGCGTATCAAGCCATCCTTATCTCACTGCATGCATTTCAACACCCAGACCTTATACCATCGCATGCGTATCAATATCACAATATATCACAATTTGTACCTCAAGTGCCCAAATATTTCAACTTGCCAAAATAAATCAAAATCAGATTATCTTTTCACAATAAGGAGCTCACGGCTCAATCACAGTAAATACAAAAGTCTTCACAAAATATTCAGCAAAATAATATCCATTATTTCTACAATACGGAGCTCACGGCTCAATCACAATGAATACACAAATCTTCACAAAATATTTAGCAGAAATAATATTTTCACAAATTTAACATCTTAACTTAACATCCAATTATTAAATGTAAAATACTTCATTTTTAATAATAGTTAATTTAAGGAAATCCAACCTTCAAATAATGCACAGAATAAAAGAAAGCAAATTTCAACTAAACAGGTAAAAACAATTAGTAGAAAAAATGTCAGGCAAATTTAGGAATACAAAATAGATCAATGATGATGAATATAATCAGATAAAATAATTTAATTAATGTGTGATAGAGATATACACAATTTAAAAACCAGAGTTTTTTATATTTAGCCCGTGTACACACTCGTCACCTCATGTACATGACTTTTAACACATTATAATTATCACATCAATACCAATCCTAGGGAAAATTTTCCCCACACAAAGTTAGACAAGTCACTAACTTCAAACCGCGCTCAATCAGTTAAGTAGTATGCCTTTTTCTCGATTTTTCGACTCCGATCGGCTCGAATCTAGTTATAATTAATTCGATACAGTCAACAAAAATTATAGAATCAATTCCATAAGAAAATACTACATTTTTCAATAAAAATCCAAAATTAACTCAAAAATCGCATGTGGGGTCCATGTCACAGAATCCAACAAAACTTACAAAATCCGATAACCCATTCGATTACGAGTCCAACCATACCAGTTTCACTCAAATCTCACTCCGAATCGACACTAAAATCTCAAAAAATCGTTTCTATGAGATTTCTAAAATTTTTCAAAATTTCAATCTCACAACACTAATTAAATGGTGAAAAACAATGATATATTCCTGTATAGTGACCAAATCCGAGTTAGAATCACTTACCTCAATATTTTTTCTTGAAAATCTCTCAAACATCGCCTCTCCCCAAGCTTAAAATTTGTCAAAAATGGAAAATGGGACGAAGTCCCCTGCTTTATAACTTAAAGTTCTGTCCAGGCTGCCCTCGATCCTGGCCCTCGATCATGGCCTCGATCATGACCCTCAATCCTGTCCCTCGATCCTGGCCCTCGATCATGGCCCCGGTCCTAGCCCTCGAATTTCCAGCAGAAAATTGCAGCAGTTGTTTAAGTCTAACTTTTGATCCGTTAACCATCTGAAACTCACCCGAGGCCCTCGGGACCTCAACCAAATATACGAACAAGTCCTAAAACATCATACGAACTTATTTGAAACCTCAAATCACATAAAACGACGCTAAAACTACTAATCATACCCCAATTCAAGCTTAAGGAACTTAAGAATTTCTAACTTCTACATTCGATGTCGAAACCTATCAAATCAAGTCCGATTGACCTCAAATTTTGTACACAAGTCATAAATGACATAATGGAACTATAAAAAATTTCGAAAATAGATTCTGACCCCGATATCAAAAAGTCAACTCCCCAGTCAAACTTTCAAACTTAAATTTCTATTTTAGTCATTTCAAGTCTAATTTAACTACGGACTTCCAAATAAAATTCCGATCACGCTTCTAAGTTCAAAAATCACCATACGGAGCTGTTGGAATCATCAAAATTCTATTCCGGGGTCATTTACACATAGGTCGACATCCAGCCAACCTTTTCAACTTAGGTTTTAAACTTTGGAACTAAGTTTTCCAATTCATTCTAAAATCTCTCCGGACCTGAACCGACTACCCAGGGGAGTCGCATAACAATTATAATGTATAGAACGAGCAGTAAATAAGGGAATGGGGCTACAACTTTTAAAATGCCTGGCCGGGTCATTACAGTTATTGAATAGAACTGTGCCGGTGCCAACTATATTTCTCTTTGAATCATCATCAAATTTAATACTTCCTCCATTTATCTTAGTAACTTCTTTGAATAGGTTTTTGTCACCTGTCATGTGACTGGAACACGCACTATCTAAGTATCATTTTTTATTGCGGCTCTTTCTGTGGTATTCCTACAAAATAGAATTATCACATTCTTTTAGGTACCCAAGCTTGCTTGGGTCCTTGCTGGTTAGTTATACTAGAAGGCTTGTCTTTAGGTTTCCAAATCCATCATGAAACATTAGACTTACGAAATCTACAAAAAAAGTATTTATGCCCAACTTTGTTACAATAATGACACACATTGATTGATCAAGGTTTTGATCTATCACTTGTGTTAATATTTGTGGACTCAGTTCTAGCCGACCCTCTTCCAGTTGACTTGTAAGCCGCCTGGTTGGACTTGATAGAACTGTGACTGGTGGATTTGTGCATACCATTCAGTTGCATTTACAATTTCTGAACCTCATCTTGAAGTACATCCCTTTCAATTTACATACTTCAAGAGTGAGTTCCCAGTTCTTCTTTTCCCTATTAAGTCTTTTCAATTCATTCAACATCTTTTGTGACTCCTTTAGGGTGAGATCAAGAATATCCTGCAATTCATTACATCTATCATAGTTATAGGATCTTACCTCGCTTGTTTCGCCACGTGCCATGAAACAATTTTCAGTACTTTCTTTGCTTTCATCATCTGATGTGTCTTCATCAGTCCAACATCCAGAGTATTTGTTCGTATCATTTTCTAAAATTATCATGAAGCACAGATTTGCTATTTCTTCATGTTTTGAGCTGTCTTCATCACTCCAGCTTCCGAAATATTTGTTTTTGTTGAATCCTCTGGAGGCTTTTCTTTTAAGTTTAGGACATTCAACTTGTACATGCCCCTACCTTCCGTATTCATAGCATTTCCCATCATTCTTGTCTTGTTCATTATATTTCCTGGTTCATCTGCATGACATCCTTCCCTTCTTTGTATTTCAGTACCTTCTCATTAATCCATTCATGTTCCTTGATAGCATGGCAATTTCTTCTTTAAGAGCTTCTGGATCGTCATCAATATCATCATCAGGTCCTTCAGTTGTAGCTTTGAAGGCAATTATTTTCTTCTTCTCTTCCTCATTTGTTTTCTTGAGATGGGTTTTCTCGAATGCTATAAGATCTCCTTGTAATTCGTCATGTGAAAGTTTGTTTAGATCTTGGGATTCGAGGGCAACTACTTTTATTTGCCATATGGTAGGCAAACTCCTCAGAATCTTTCGAACTTGATCACCACTTGAGTAGGGCTTTCCAAAGGCTTTCAGATCACCAATGATTTTGCTAAATCTTGCAAACATTTTCTCAATGGATTCTCCTTCTTTCATCTGGAAGAGTTCATAGTCATGAACCAATATGTTTATCCGTATTTCTTTCACTTTGCTGGTTCCTTCATAAGTAACTTTCAATTTATCCCACATTTCTTTGGCAGTATCACAACTTGAAATTTTCTCATACTCTTCTCCACTTACAGCATTGTAGAGCAAATTTCGATCCTTAGCATTAACTTGAACGACAGCCATTTGCTCGTCTGTGTATTCGTCTATATTTAGGATCAGCGGGAGGTTGAGTTGCTGGAGGCAATGGATATTTTCCTTTTTTATGACACGCCATACTTTTGACGTCATAGGATTTTGCATAGATTTCCATGCGTACTTTCCATTGAGAGAAATATTGTCCATTGAAATATGGTGGTCTTACTTGCGATGTCCCTTCTTGAAATAGTGCTCTAATTGTTACTTGGTTTGCCATGATCTTTTTCACTAGTTGTTAAGCAAAAGATAAAAGTGTGAGACCTGCAGTGATACCAATTGAAATTACAAGGGGGGGGGGTGAATTA